>JAPKLY010002193.1:0-28251 GCA_026898435.1 Prunella vulgaris | reverse complement strand
TACAACACGTAATTTGAAATATATGTCTTTTTACATGTATTTTTTTTTAAATCCATTCATTTTCAAATTCATCCATCCAATGAATCTCGGCTCTTTTTGGTTCTAGAAATTTGCAGAGATAGTGTAACCTGGACAAATCTCCTCCACAACACCATTACGAATCACCACACTTAATTCCACACCCAGTACCACACAACCATGGACCACCGCTGTTGAACACACTGAAAACGTTGAAACCGACCGCACAACCACAGCCACTGATAACCGTCGCCTACAGCTCATAGCAGCAACCATCTGAAACTACTCCAGCCAAATTCCGCCAATCCGGAGCCGCGATTTAATTGCTTCATCGCCTATCCGTCGACAAGAAGCCTTGCTGCTGTTGCCTTTTTGTAAATTGGATAAAGGTCAGTTGGACAGGTTCTGATTTTATTTGTCAAGGCCCAAAATTAATTTTATTTGTTAAGCCCATACTATTAGGCCCATTTTGGCTTATAAGAGGGGAAGTATATATTTCTTTTGAGGGGGCAGTTCATAGGGAGTTAGACCACGCATTAGGCAGTAGGGAAGAACACATGAGATTAGGGAGCAGTAACATTTATATTCTTGTTCTCATTTTTAGGAGATTATTCACGTATTATTTTGCAGTAGATATTATTTTAGGCAGCACTTTAAATTCTAATTTTGATTTTTTGAGACTATTTCTATTAGTTTGATTTAATTTTTATTTCAAATTTTCATTAGGTTTTATGCATATTAGTTATTTCAATTGTTCATGCTATTATGTCCTTTGTGTTTGGTTTATTTATGTTATTTTTGTCAATTCATTTTATCTCAATTATTCATGTTCATCCGAAACAATTCACCACTCCTTCACACTCATGTGTTAGTTAGCTAATTCTTGATCCTTCATATTTAGTTATTTTCATTTTCTGCTTTAATTAGTCATTAGAGGCAGTAGGTTTAGAATTAGGGATTGAGAATAGAATTTGTCTTACTTTTTATTTATTCAATTTATGCATTTGAGAATAGGGATTTATTTTCACTCACGTTTAGTTTAGCTAATTATTTACATGTTCTTGATTCATTTCCATTGCTGCATTTTACGTAGATTTAGTTAGGAGTCCCAAACTTGCAATTTCATTATTTATTTTCATTCCATCACACAATTCTTAAGATTAGATTGTCTCATTACTTCTCGTGAATTCGATATATATAACTTAGTCAGCTTACCACTACACGATCCTATACAATTATAGGAAAGTGCATTTGTGAGTGAACACAAATTGCTAGTCACCTTCAACACCATTTCGGTCTCTCAAATTAGCAAGAGGAGGAACACCTATCTGTCGAGCCACAGATGACACCCAATTCCACAAGCCCTCGTTCATCCTCGATATGAACTTCATATGTTTCTTCACATCTCTTAGCAGTAGTTTCAGCTTAAAGGAATGAGAGTCGATCGAAGAGGAGGAGCTGATCCGCTGGAATTGCTGGACGACTTTACTTTGACCGTCCAATCCAACAATCTGCTCCTCTTTCACTCCAACCACATCTAAATAGATGCAGTCCTCGTATTGGGCATGGGTAGAATTTTTCTCGGTGGGTGTCACATGTTGTTAAGCCTCGGCGTTACCTCTCTCATTTTGTTCTAAAATTAAATAAATAATTAGCATTTAAATATAAGTAGAATTAAAAATTTATCAGAATTAATATATAAAATGCTTACGTGGATCACAATGGTGCGGCCGTTGATGGGCTCTCCAATCTCTGGATTCACTAGGTGAGAAAAATCCAACTTCTCAAAGTGGATGGAGGATACCTTCTCCAGTTACAAAGTAAATTAAAAAATAAATAAATATTAACGTTTAATAATTGATTATTAAGTATAAAAAATTATATACTTGCAAGGTAAGGTAGTGTTCGTAGATGCATCACGAGCTAGTCCCAATGTCTGATGACTCCTTGTTCAGTAAGGTTCCTCAGCTAGTTCTTCTTGGTCTTCTGGGACTTGGCTCTGAATTGACCACTCGACCAGTTCTCAATCAAAATGTTCCTGACGGACCGACTACTCGGTGCACTTTCCAACACTAGAAACTGCCTCTCCTACCACATCCATTTAATGATGTAGATGATGTTCTTGTACTGCTCTTGCGCCTTCATGCAGAACATCGAGTACATAACATCATCGTACATCATATTCCATATGCATTTTTTTTGCAATTAAAATTATTGAAAAAAATATTGAAAAATAAATTTTAAATATTTTAAAAATTGATATGTGTAAATATTTAATAAATATTTAATGAATTAAATATTTATACATTGAACTCCTCAAAGTACTCCTCCTTCTTCCAATCTGGTAGCAGGTCAATCTCAAATGCAGCCAACCTAATAGCATCTGAAATAACTATGCCAACCTCATTATAGAGTCAAAATGTGACCACAATAAAAATTTAAAATAATATAATAAAATATAGAAATTATATAAAATACTTACATTCATCCAGCTGACATAATAGTGATACGGGTTCATGCAGATGATGCTGCTATGAGGAGGAGTCGGTTGCAAAGAAAGATGATTGCAAAGTGGACCACCCTCTAAAGAGGATGATGTCATCGATGGGGACCGTCTGACCTCCGAAATGATCAATCATAACGATCTAAATTGTCTCTTCCTCCTGCCCATATCCTGACTAGGGGTGGACGGTACGGCATACCGAAATTTTTTTCGTCATACCGTTATCGTACCGAAATTTTTGATATCGAAAAATATCATACCGTTGTCATACCAAAAATTTCGGTATACCGAATTTCGATATACCAAAATTTCGATACCGAAAAAAATCATACCGTTTTCATACCGAAAATTTTGGTATACCGAAATTTCGGTATGACAACGGTATACCGAAAATTTTGATATTTTTGGTATACCGCAAAATTTTAATTTTTTCGGTATGCCGAAATATTTTCGGTATACCAAAATATTTTTGGTATACCGAAATATTTTCAATATGAAATTTTCGGTATACCGCGATATACCGAAAATATTTCGGTATATCGCGGTATACCGAAATTTCTATATTTATATACCGTTACCGTATTGAAATTTTCGATACGATACCATACCGTACCGAAATTTTCGGTATACCGAAAATTTCGATAAATTCGATATTTTTCGATACGATAAGTGCGGTATACCGGTATTTTCGATATTTCCTCCACCCCTAATCCTGACCCCTACTCTGGTGGTCACCACCATTGTCGCTACATTGTCCACTCATTTATAACAATTAATTAAATATTGTATAAACGGGTAAATTACATAAATGGTTCCATTAGAATTTGTGCTCATGAATTTGGTCATTTATTTAACATAAATGGCCCAATAAAAAATTTCAGTTAAAACTAATTCATTAATGTGGGACTAAATCTGTTGAGCACAAATTCTAATGGGACTATATGTGCAATTTATTTTAACGAGTAGGACTACATATGTTAAAAAAAAAAGGACCAAAAAAGAATATGAGACAAGATCTGTTGAGTAAAAATTCGCATGGACCAAACATGTAATTTACCCTTTTATAAACTCTAATTTTAATTATGTTCAATTATTCAATAATCTCTTTTAACCAATTAAATAATTAACTTACCAATCAAAAAAATAATTTAATTCAAGATAAGTTACATTTTTAATGATTATATTAATTTTAAAAATTGCAACATAAAATTATATACGTAATCTAACAATCAACATTATAAAAATTAAAAAATTCTAACATATGTAACATATATAAATTAAATATTTCAACATATGTAGTATTATACTCCCTCTGTCCCAGAGGAACTTGCAAGTTTTCCTTTTCGAGACGTCTCACAGGAACTTGCAAGGCCAAAAATGGAAACCCTTTTATAAACTTTACCCTCATAATATCTACATATTTACACGGTATGTCACTACTTTTTCACTTTTTGGGCCCACATTACACTCATTCCAACTAACTTCTTCACTTTCTACATAAAATTTTACCAAATTAATCCTCAAAACACTACTTTTTTTACTTTATTCCACTTTTTCCTTAATTTGTGTGCCCCTTCCCCCTTGTAAATTGCTCCGGGACGGAGGGAGTAATAATTAAACAATCCTAATATATATGTCATATATAAATTAAATATTTCATATTCTAACAATTAAACAATCCTAACATATATGACACACATAAGTTAAGAGTCATTATGATAATACACTTGAATTTAAAAAAAAAAACCCAATAAGTAATCGATAATACTCAAAGAAGTAGTCAATACTAGGACATGTGTTGGATATGAATATGTTGTAGTATACTTAAAAGCAGATTTAAGTATAAGTGGGAGATTGTTAGAGTTATACTTGCAAGTTTGCTTTTACTTTGTATAACTAAACTGAATCTTGAGCTTTATCTGAAATAAATCTTTTATCATTGTGCTTTATATAATATGCATATTGTTTATTTATTGTAATCCGTTCAAATATAATAGTACAAGTTACACAGTAGATAAATGTGGTGATCCTCGGATACCTCACAGCAACATCACATTATCAGTGCCCTGTAACAAGTGCTAACTTCACAGCCTAGATGAGATTTGAACACCCCATCGGTAAATGCTTGATATGTAGATCTCAGATTGGCTTATCTTGACCAAAGGATTACACAAGTGCATGATAATGCATTGAAGATGACCTACAAAGAGGGAATTATTCCATACTAACTTATGGGATGAATAATTAAACCTCAGTGGTCGTTTGTTTCCTTTAAATAGGACTGTGTGTAATCGATGTGTGTCGCTTTGATTTGTTATGAGTAAAGAGTCAATGAGACTCAATACTTTGCATCTTGGACGACATCATTGAGAACATGACAGATGCTAAGATTAATATAGAGGAACGTGTGCTTGGAGAGTCTTGCATGATTAGTCTCCTTGGTGGGCTCTAAATGTTCGTCATGCTAAATCTTGGAAGTGGAATTTGTTTCCGGTATAATGATAAAGAAGAGTTATCCTTACTCCATGGTTAAGATGTTAAATTAATTAAAGCTTTCAGTGGCTTGATTAATCAACAGACAAGAGAATCTTAAACACGGGAAAAATGATCGGGAGCCATACGATTGTAATATGGGTTAAGATGGAGTGCAACAATGACATTGGACTCAATGTTAGAATTCAAGGCCCATTGGGAGGTCCAATCTTAATTCTCCTAAAGGCTCCTTAAGTAGCCCAATTAAATATCCAACAATGAACAAAGTGTTTAAAATAAAAGAAATAACTTTGTGCCCAAATTTATTATTATTATTTTCGAAATATTATGTATTTAAATTCATGAGAGATTTTATGAAAAATATATATGTATTTTGAATATAAGAATATCTAATAAAATCAAGAGCTCATTGAATTAATACATAATGAGGTAATTTTTGAAAATATCTAATTAAATAATAGGGAGGATTATTTTGTGAAAAAAATAATAATGGTAATTAGAATAGTTGGTTCTCAAGAATTTCCTTGTGAGGAAATAGACTTTTACCATATTTAATTTTTGGCCCACAAAATAACCATAGAATCCTTATTATAAATATGAGCTTTGAGAGCTCATAACAATAAGGACTAATTTTAGGCCATTATAGAATATTGGGGCAACAAATATTTTTCTTTTCCTTGTGTTGTAATTGTTTTTGTAGCCTCACATCTGATGTACGAGCAAGGGCAATGGAATACTTGATAAGGCTTATTGTGTTGATCAAGTTGATCGTGCGCACCCGTAAGCAAATATCTCAAGATTTTGTCATCAAGATGTATAATTCACTTAAACCCCTTAGTTCTGCATGTGTAGGGATTTATGTGATTTTATATATTCATATGTTTTGCATGCAAACCTTGTTGTTGGGTGTTCAACTATTTGATTTAATTATGTTTAAATCATGCATGGTATTAATTGTGTACTTAAATTTATATTTAGTATACAAACCGAATAGATCCGAGCATCCGAAAAATTCCCCAACAACTGGTATCAGAGTCGGTTTCTGGCTCTATACGTTAAATTGTAATTTAAGTGTTAATATAAAATTTAAAATTGGATAGTAGAATTGCTAGATTTTTTTGCATGTATCCAATTTTCATGATATTTAATATTTATTTATGCATGCATGTATGATGATATGTTTTAAAATCTAATTCGTTCAGATCATTTTTCCTGTGAGAAAGTTCACGGGTAGTTTAGGATGTTTTTATGTAATAGACTAGTCTAGACGATAGGTTTATTTATTCTTTTTGTAAATAAATTATAACCGATATCGAAGACGAAGAACAGAGATTTTAAAGCCGGGTGACAAATTTAAATTTTTTCTTGCAGTCGAGTGGAAGCTTCATCGAGACGAACGATAAAGTTTGAAGACGAGCAACGCGGACGACATCGCGTAATCAAAACGAGAAATTAAACCATGACAATTGGATATTGTGTGCCAATATGTTTAATTGTTTTGATGGATGCTTTATTTATTTAATTTGATTAAACATATGAATGCATGAATGTCATTGTTAAAAATCTCAACTCCGAAAATTACTAAGTATGTTTTAAATATAATTCATAATTTCATTTTAGATAATAAAATTGAATTATTTGGCATCCATGATTTATTTGTTTGTGAAGTCTTTTTGGCTACACATTGGCAATCGCCTCTCTCCCTATCGGATAGGTCAAAAGATAAGTTCACATAAACGAATTTCTAAAATGATGATTGTGGATTATTTTTAGTGGTGGTATTGATCCTCCCATCAAGTGGCTTAATTATATCATTAACAATTAATTTTTTTTTTAGAAAAAATAAATAATCCTTAATTGCTCAGAGACCATTTAAGATATGTTTTCAAAAATCTACTAACTTTTAAATAGTGGTATCCATGAATTGACAAGTAAAATCATAACAACACTAAGCACTTTGAATTGGAAAATTTAATATTTTTCAAATTCTAAATTAATTTGAATTTGTGTTTACAGGTTAGGGTTGGATAGCACTTACCATCCACTAATTTTCTAAAATGGGATTTAAATTGTATAAATAAAATTTAATTGTTTTGTTTTAAATTAATACACGATTTGAATAATTAAAATCCTAATCATCCAAAATTAAAAAGAAACAAAATTGAATAATTAAAATCCTAATTATCCAAAATTAAAAGGGATTTAAATGGTACATGTGATTTTTAAGTGGATTTGAACTTAATTGTACATGCGATTAAAATTTTAACTAGTACATAACCCCGCAAATACGCGGGATTAAAAAAAAATATATTAGTTTTAAATTAAGTTTTTTATAAAATATTAAAAATTATATAAAACATTGTAATAAGAATATGTTGATTATTTTTTTTGAAAATAAATGATTTTAATGGTGGTTACTATTTCTTTGGCCAAAATTTATGGAGGGTGATTTCTATTTCTTTAACTATTAAAAATATTTTTTTAAATGAAAAATAAAAATATTTAGAGATGTGGAGTGATGGAATAGAGAAGTTTGTGAATTATGGATAAAGAAATAACCGACAGCGGTTATTTATATTTTATTTTAAAAATTATAAATTAAAAAATGGATAAAGAAGTAACCGGTTATTTATATTTTATTTTAAAAAATACAATATTATGAGAAAATTAGAAAAGTAGATAAGAAGCATTGTATTAAGCCACGTGGGATTTCATAGATTCAGAAATAGATGATAGGGTGATAACACGGATTTTCAAATTTGACTCAGTAAATGAATTTAAAATATGAGATATTTTTACAGGGTTGTGATCGTGTTTTTTTTTTAAAAATTTTATTCTAATTTGATTTTTAATATTATTATTTTGAAAACTAACCGACTTGAGGAAAGGTTTTCAATATTTAAAAAAAATCTTGATTTCCTGTATAAGAGAGGAAAAAATTAAAATAATTAGTAGGATGTTAAAGGAAATTACATTTATGTGCCTTCATCAAAAGTATTTACTAGAAGGATAGTTTGTCATTTCATTATGTATCACATATTATGTAAACCCTAGTTTGTAACCTATATAAAGGGATCTCATTCACAAGATATAGTGGAATAATCTCCTGGCTTGGTACGCCCCAGATGTAGCCTTTCAGGTGAACTGGGTCAACAAATTCTTAGTTCTTCATTCTTCATATTTATCGATTATCATAAAACACGTTATCAGCACGATTCTAGCCAACCGAGGAAAAAGATTCCTCTCTCCATCCGAGGAAAATGATTAACGAGAGGATTGCTCGCGCAATTTCTGGAACGAATCACAATCAGGATTAATTTTAATTTATTCTGCTGAAACTGTAAGTTTCCCTATTTAATTAATCTGAAAATATTAAAATCCAGGCATAGGTTTCCATGTCCTGCAGATTATGTATTTCCTTGAATATGTTGTTTTGGTTAATTAATAATCTGTTCAAGGATTAATTCTGGTTATATATATAATCTGATCGAGGTTTTTATTGTATGCAATTATATGCCTGAAGATGCATGATCTGCAATTTTGGATATTCGTAATCTATTCCTATGTTTATGTGATATATGATCGGTGAATATCTCTGAAACCTGAAATCTGATATGAAACATCATATGCCCAATATGATTTATATATTCAACATATGCATATACCTCTATGTTTTTTCGCATGTTTCTGGTAATTCAATGTTTCTGGATATTCTATGCTTTGTTCGCATCTTTCTGGAAATGATTGACTATGTGTTTATTTGCTATGTTTTGTATGTATGTGTTGCTACATGACTGCATAACAAAACCATATTCCAAAACAAAAACAAAAACCCAATTCCAGAATTTGGGTTACCATATACTAAACCCAGAAACCAAAAATTGTTTTCGAAAATTCAATCAAAACCCTGTTTTCGAACAAAAACCAGTTTTTTTATTTCGAAAACAGTTATCAATTTCAGAATTGATTTAAAAAAAAAACTAGGAACATCAAAATTAGTTTTTTTCGTAACCCAGAAACTGAATTTTTTTTTTTTAGAATCAAATGTTTCCTAAATCAATTGAATCCCAAAATCGAAACCTACCCGCGCTAATTGATCGACGGCCTGAACTTGTCGTCTGCCCCTGAAGTGGCCTCGACGAACTACAACGCTGGAAGCGTCGCAAAAGTGACGGCCGCGACGGTGCCCCTGGCGCGATGAACAGCGTCACCGGAGGCGGCTGCGTGAGTACGGCGGACGGCGGCGGCCACTGATGCGCCGCGATGCCGAACAGCGTCGGTGGCGCGGCGCGACGCCGCCTCTGCCACAGAGGCTGCTGCCTGATAACAGGGCTTCGACGGCAGCGCCCCCACCTCGCAACGGCGACGAATGGCTGGGTGACGAAAGACTGGGTGATGGCGGTCGGCAACTGTATGAACGTCATACTTTCCGGCGATGGCAAATACCCGGTTTATGGTCTACGGCGGTTGCGGGAAAGTCAACGGTGTCGTCGACGTATGACAATTACCCTGATTTTTTCTGCAAAAAATCCGGCACAAGAGATCGGTGCCTAAACATCTGATTCTTTGACCCAATGAATACTGGAACCCTAAATTTCTTTACTGATGGGCTTTATTTTGTATTGGGCCTTATGTTTTAATTGCAAATGGCCCCTTCTTTTTTTTTAAGAGGGCCTAATATTTTTTTAAGTTGGTATTAATTAGTTATGGGCCCTAATAATTAATCTTCTTGGGCCTGAAACCCAACTCCCTAATTAATATATTTTTTAGACATGATGTCTATTAATAAATATTATGGATTAATAAATCTCCATGATGAAGAAAAATTATGGATGATAATTATGAGTACAAATCAATGTGATAAAGTATTTTCACAAAGCATCGATAAAAATGTGACTTATGGTCTCAAAATCTAATTCAAATGAATATATTCTTGAAAATATATATACATGACTATGCTTGCATATTAAATTCATATTCTTCCCTGTGTTATAATAAATGGTTGAACGTAATTGACCTGATTATACTATATAGGACTCTAAAGAAATTGAGTACCATTCTTGAGTTTTCTAAGGAAGAATTTATATTTCCAAAATCAAATCATCCACGGGTGCCAAAGACAAAGCACTGTCTAATAAAGTCAAATTAAATTGATATTACATATTGACCATATTTTACTCGAAAAATGTCATATATTACACAAAGAACTGTGTGGACCTTAAATGGACACTTGGAGACATTTATGTTTCAAAACTTATAGTCCAATGAAATGAAATTCATCTATCTGACTACAAAAAGGATCTCTCTTTATTTTCAAATAACTGAGAGATAGGAAACAATTTTTTTAAAGTCAATTGGGATAAAGAATTTTTTCAAGACTAATTCTGATTAATAGAATAATAGAAAGAACCCAAAAGAAAATGAGACATTTATCAGTGGTGTACCAAACCAAATCGTATTGCAAGCACAATATAGCAGTTAACTATTAGTGGTAAATGGGATCTAAAGTACAAGATACCCACTATAGTAACCTCATAATAATAAAATCTTCATATTTCAAGAATGTTGTAAAGGCATAATGCCTGATTTATTTGAAATCTTTGTAATGGTCTTAAAGTTATTTAGATTATTGATGAATTTTGATGAGTTGGATTTTGATACGAGACATTAACTTTATTGACGTTGGTTCATGTATATTTAATTCAAAAATACTGAATTCATTTAGTATACATGGTTCGAATATAATATTTTCACGATGTAAAGTGATACATTTACAAAATAGAAGAAAATATTAAATGAAAAGCAAATCATTTTACTCAAAATGAAAAGTAAATTATTTTATTCAAATTGAAAAGTAAATCATTTTGTTCAAATTGAAACTCAAAAGGATATGGGATTTCTAAAAAGAACAAGGAACAATGTCTAATGAGACAATTGTTGAAAAAAATCTCCATATGCATTAAGAGCTAATCGAACCATGTATAATTTTAAAAATATTTGTGCCTACATTATTAATAAATACATTGTGAGAATGAAATTTATATATCAAATAAATTTGAAAGAAAACACACTTTAAAGGAACTAAGAAGTCGATATAGTGAGTTGTACCCCACTGCTATTCGAATTTTTGAACTATATATTATCACTGACAGACTATGTGATATTAATTTATATAGACTTTTGTATAATAATTCATAATGTTGAAGAACTCATATTACATACTTATTTTTAGAGTGACACATGAAATAAGATGAAAATTGATATAATGCACGATATCTATCTTGTTGTTGTACTGTCGCACTTCTTATTTTCTGAAGCACCAGATATACTATTTATATCTCAATCTGCCTCATTATATATTTTAAAGGCAAGTCACTCATTCTGCAAAGCCTAATCTTTAGCAAAAATAACATTGAGACCTGTTTATGCTAAATATACAAAATAAAATATTTCATTCTTACACAAGATACATGATGATATTTGTGGATTAAGTAATCCAAAATGCGGACCATCCAAGTATTTTATGGTACTGGATTATACTTTGACATGCAAGTCACATGTCACTTTACTGTCCACAAGACATTATGCATGCAAAACTCTTAGCACAGAGTAATGTCTTAGGGCTCACCACCCCAATCACAATATCAGATAATTTACATCAAAAGCATTTGATGATTATTGCATATAAATCAGGATCAATGTAAAGCATCTTGATACCTATGTGCTACATAAATTGGTCTCGCATAGGCCACCATCAAAAGAAAATAAATGGTGGTTAATGCATTGGTTATGCGCACCCACATGCATTCCTCTTTATGGGTTTATGCAATACTGCATCCATCTTAACTTATTCGTTCTAGACCCACTGTGCACAATCATTTTCTGCGTCCCAGTTGGTAACTGGATATAGCCTGATATGTTACATTTACTCATCTTTGGTTGTGCAACATATGTGCCTAGTGCACCCCCACAGCGCAATAAAATGGGTCCTCAGAAACGTTTAGGTATTTATGTTGGATATGAATCTCCAACAATTATCCGCTACTTAGAACTCTTGACAGGCGATCTATTTACCGCTTGATTTGTGGATTGTCACTTAAATGAGACAGTCTTCCCGTCGTTAGGGGGAGATAAGAAAAAGAATTTTCTGTGGGAACGACAGGAAGTATCGTGGTCGATTCTTACTTTGTCTCATTTGATCCCCAAAACTTCACAATGAAAAGTGATGTAAAATAATAAATATTCAATGACGTAACAGATTCGATACCTGATGCGTTTATTGATATTTCTAAAGTGACTAGATCATACATATAAGCTGCAAATGTGTCTGCAAGGTTAAAAGTCCTCAATAAGGGGCACAACACTATAGAAAAGGTGTTGCAACCATACTTGGTGGAAGTGTGGTTGAGGTCGTGGCTCTCAAAAGGAAAATGGGGAGGTCACCTGGCTCGATTGACACCACCTAAAGGAAAGAATGGTAGGTGTGGCACAATTAAATATATCGATCATCAATATCGAAAATACATCTCATGAGATTATCTCTGCTTATAGTTATGTCCAAGAATCATTACAAGAGGACGCTCCGATGTATAATATAATTCTAGAGAATGAAAAATCTCTATTAATTATGAGAGTGCATATGAGTCGATGGACAGACATGGCACACAGACTAGTGATGTATTTATTTATTATGTTGCTCAAGAAAATATAGAGCACAATGAAATCGAACCAAGCTCAGTTGTAGAATATCAACAAGAGCAAACTGGCCTAAAAATAAGAATCAATCCAGGTAGAACTTGATTTCTGACAAAGTGATGGGTATTTGGTCCGGTAGTGCTAGCCCGACCAAGTGTAAATCCTGTAGGACATAAATAACTCTTTGTCATAAAGCGTAATGAGAAATATATGGTCCTGATATAGAAAACTTGCCTTATAGCGCAAGGTTTCTCATAACGCTCTGGAATTGATTATGAGGAGACATACTCACTTGTTATTGACGTTATTACGTTCTGCTACTTAATTAGCGTAGTAGTATCCAAAGGATTGGAAATGCAGCTTATGAATATGGTTACTTTATATCTCAATGGGGATCTTGATCAGAGATATATATGAAAGTGTCTGATGGTCTTCCATCACCCAAATCAAGTAACTCTGAACCACAGAGTACGTTTGCAATTATATTAAAACGATCACTTTATAGATTGAAACAATCTAGATGGATGTGTATACCCGTCTAAGTGACTACTTGATTGGGAAAGATTACAAAAATAAAGAACAATGCCCCTTCGTATTTATAAAGAAAAATAAGTTTTAGGTTTGCGATTATGATACTTATGTTGATGGATTAACATAGGTACTCTTAATGAAATAAGAGAAATTCTGAAACTAATTGAAATTTGAATTTGAGATGAAAGATCTTGGGAAAACTCAATTTTATTGAGTTTGTGGAATACTTATCCACCAGTCTGCATATGTCCAAAAGATGTTCAGGCGATTTAACATGGACAAAATGCATTCTATTAGCACTCTCATGATCGGCCGATGTTTGGATTTAAAGAAATATCCATTTCGTACAAAGCAAAATGACGAAGAGATATTGAGAACTGAAATTCCTTGTATATGTGCAATAAGTGCATTATTGTACTAATGTATTCGGTCATAGATTACTATCTCAATGCACATAAGTTTATTAAAGGAACAACATAATATCTTTGGAATAGTGTTAAGAATGTACTTTGATACTTAAAAGAAATCATTGATATGGGCATGTTATTTACTATATAGATGTTGAAAGGGGCTGCAGATGAAATTGCAACCCTTAAAGAGAATATTGAATGATATCCTATACACTTATAAACCAAATAATATGTTATTTGATTCTACTAATGTTGGTTATATGTTAACCACATGAATGTTCCCAAATTGATCATGTATTTACCATGAGAACATGGTGATATCTTGGGCATCAATTAAGAAAACTTTGATAGATATCTCTTAAAGCTATTTAGAGATTATTACCTTACATATAGCAATTTGTGAGTGTATTTAGTAAAATCTCATCACACATTCAAGGAATCAATGATTTGAGTTCTATTACTAAAGATCATATGTTTATTTATTGCATGAACTAAACAGATGAAACTGTTTCTAGAGGTGGTAATATAAAGTATATATTACTGAAGTTTTCCTATAACATGCAATAACGAACTTAGTTCAAGATTCAAGTAATTTAAGTAATCTCTAAAGAAAGTGTGGCTAATCAATTTACATAATCATTGTCCAAGATAACTTTGAGAAACATCTTAAAGGAATTAAGATGTGTAAACTTTCTGAGCTCACTTGATAGATGTACCTATCTGTTGAGAGGTGTAGACTTCAGGGGGAGTCTTAACATAGGTGCGTTGCAACTCATTTTCCCTTCGACCAAGATTTATTTTTCTTATATGGATGTTACTTGGCAAGGTTTCTATCAAGGCAACATTCATGCACCATTCATCCTTTTGATTTGGCACAAGGGGGAGTGTTAAAGGAAATTATATTTATGTGCCTTCATCAAAAGTATTTCCTAGAAGGATAGTTTGTCATTTCATTATGTACCACATATTATGTAAACCCTAGTTTGTAACCTATATAAAGGGATCTCATTCACAAGATATAGTGGAATAATCTCCTGGCTTGGTACGCCCCAGATGTAGCCTTTCAGGTGAACTGGGCCAACAAATTCTTTGTTCTTCGTTCTTCATATTTATCGATTATCCTAAAACATAGGATTATTAATTTAAAGGGGCAATTTTATAAAATTTTGGCATAAAATAAAGAAATAAAATTAGATTCATTCAATAATATTAAAAAAATAATTTTATATAATGTGGGCTTGTTTGCAATTAAAAGTTTATTTACAGAGAAGGGTCTGGAAAGAATCAAATTCTATCAAGGCCCCTCGCCATTAACGTTTGTAACATTTTATCAACAGATAACTTTTTCAATGAAAATATTTCGGTGTAAATAATGATTGGGCTCCGTGACGCGCGAGTTCACCTATACACAACACCTATTCTGCTGCAAACCGGCGGTCAAATCGGCCCGCCCAACACCGCCCTCACTGGTTTGACCGCGGCACTTCAAAATTGTAATCAGGGGAGTGCTTCGATTTCTCCGGCGTGGTTTCTGAGAGAGGGCGACCATGGAAGAGATGGTCGACGGTTCATCAATTATACGACGCGGTGAGTTTTGGCTTGAATTCCATCAATTCGACAGCCAAGACGGTGGCAGTGCTTGAGTGGCCTTCAATGGCGGCTTCTTTTCGGCATCTGATGTAGACGGTGAACGAACTTGGTGAGTTGTGGGATTAATTTTGAAATTAATTATGGAATAAAATCAAGATGTTATTTGTATGATTAATTTTGTAATTGTGGGATGAAATAAGTTATAATGGTGATGTCATCAAAAGATAAATAGATCTTTTTTTAAAAATAGGGCAAAATAGATCTTTGTGGATACAAAATGGGCAAATATCTTTTTCCTTATTTTTATTCGGGCCAATATCATTATTTTTATTACAAATTTCAGCACTATATTTTTAAGTTAACCAATTATAATATAATCATTTCATCAAAAAATATATACATACCGTCGGTGGAAAAAAAAAAAATTTTCTGAGAGGGGGGCATGGCCACCCTACAGTAAACATCGTTCCGCCACTCGTTTGCCTTCTTCTTTTATATATGCATGTTATTATCTATCAAATCAACGACAAAAGCGTACATTTTTTGTTTGTCTAGTCCTTGCTATATTTGTGATGAAATTTACTATATTTCTCATCCTTGAATTATTATATATCAATAGTCGTCCCTCTTTCTCTTTTCATATTCACAAGTATCACTACAACATAAATGACATTATGTAACATCAAGAAAGTGTTACTTAATATATATAAAGTGTTATCTATTATAAATAAGTAACACTTTTTTAGCGTTGCACTTGCTCGTGTAACCTAAACTCTAAGGTAACATTTTTTTTACTTTTCGTATCACTTTAAAAAAAGCGTAACGTTTGATATGTAACACCTATTAAATGTTACATATGAACTATAGGTAACACTTGTTGTAAAGAAAAAAAAATTGCAATTCCTAGGATTTGATCCTTGTACCTCTTGAATTTTATATTCCAAGACATACCATCTTGGCTAGTACATTATATTTAACATATTTTGGACATCAATTTTATTTAACTCATTAACAATTTTTTTACTTATTCATTTTTCTTGTTTATCAATGATGAATATTAACACATATTAATAGTAAATATTAGTGAACCAAATTATTTCCTACCTATATTTCATTCAAAAGTTCTATTAATGATATAATTATATCTAAAAATATATAAATTATATGTAGTTTATAGTTGCATAATTAAAATATATATTTAATATGTAATAAATTGTTTTAAATTATAGATAAATTTTATGTATATGAATTTTTATAAATATATATATTAAAATTATTTATTAAGATATCTACTAAAAAAATATAATAAATTATTATAGACTAAGGCATGTTTATATATGACTAATATTTTTTTATACTTACTAATTGGAGTATATTTTATATAAGTAGATATATATATATATATATATATATATATATATTTAAATAATAATATCAAGTGTTACAAAAATATATATGTTACACATGTAAAAGTATTACCTAAAAATGTTACACATGCTAAAGTGTTACGTTGAAAATGTTACCTTTAAAAAAATATTACCTAATAAGTGTTACCTATTTGAAAGTGTTACCTAGAAGTGTTACCTTTGTAAAAGTGTTACCTAAAGAGTGTTACGTATTTAAAAGTGTTACCTAAAAAGTGTTACTTATTTAAAAGTGTTGCATGTAAGTGTTACAGATTTATAAAATGTTACATAAAGTGTTACATAATATATAAATTAAAAATATGTTACCATAATGTGTTACATAAGCTAAAAGTATTACAATAAAGCGTTACATAAAGTCAATTATGTTGTAGTGTTATATATGAAGATCAATTTGAAAAGCTCGACCACCGTAAAACCAATGGTAGAAACGCCACGTGGCACTGTGTGGCTCTCCAATTTGGATCTGTTAATGCCTGCTGCATACCACACCCACGTCCTCTACTTCTACCGCTTCAACGACGCCGCCAACTTCTTTGACCCGATGGTGCTGAAGGCGGCGCTCAGCCGTGCCCTGGTTGAGTTCTACCCCTATGCCGGGAGGCTGAAAAGGAGTGAACATAATCGCTTGGAGATCAACTGCACCGCCGACGGGGTGTTGTTCGTGGAGGCGGACTGCGATGCCACGCTCGACGATCTCGGCGATTTCTCCCCAAAGCCGGAGCTCCGCCTCATCCCCGCCGTCGATTATTCTCAAGGAATTTCGACGCTCCCGCTTTTGCTACTACAGGTTAATTTGTGTCTTTGAATTAACGAACTTTATTAATCAAGCTTTACTTTTGGATATAACTGTTTCGTTTTTTCTATGTAACACCGATTTTCTGTTATATTATGATAAAAAAATGTTGGAAAATATTTCTGAAATTGTAAAAACGTATACAAAAAGAAATATCGGAATATACTGCAATGAATGAAAGACTGGAATTACATGAACAAACACACAGAAAAACCAAGTCAAGGAAAAATCCTTTTCCCGCAAGACGAAATACGCCCTGGCTAGTGCTCACAGGAATGTGTATCGTCCCCAAAGGTAAAACGGTTTTGACATCTCTGTTTTAGTAGCACCACTAAACACAGAGGAAATGCGAACATAACAGAAGTTATGAACTGAACGTTCTAAATGCATAGAAAGGGAGAGAGAGAGACTCGATTCTAACTATTTCGTCGTAACTCTAAAATGAATGCAAGACACTCCTATTAATAGATACCAATGACCACTCAATTAGGATTAACCGCAGGAATAATTCCACTATCTTAGTGGGTGGTTATGACTGCTTCAAAAGCAGAACTTACGGAGGCATTAAAGTCCATGAATCTGGACTACTCTTGAATATTTCAAATGCTGATGTGGAGATGGTCTGGATCACTGACTTGGCTGATCCAACGGCTAGAATCAAAGATCTTATAAGATCAATGACTTGGCAAGGATCTTGATTAAATCTTATCCTTTATGAAAATAATTATCTTAATTTATTTTCACCTATTATTTCTGCCCTCCATTAAATTGGTCAAAAATAGAGTATTTAAAAACTCTTTCAAAACCAAATTCCAACAAAAAAAAAGTTTAAATAAACTAGAACATATATATAGGATTAGTCTTTATTGCACTAGTTACACGGTGCAACTCAAGTTCATTTTTAAAAAGTTAAACAGTTTATAACTGAAAAGTTAAACAGTTTATTACTGAAAAGTTAAACTATGCAAGATACACTTTTCAATAATAAATTGTTTAACTTTTCAGTTATAAACTGTTTAACTTTTTAAAAATAACCTAGAGTTGCACCATGTAACTGGTGCACAGGAGACTTACTCATATATATACGTATATATAATTACAATTAAGAGTATTTGTCACCTGAAATTGAGTTCAAATGAATTCTCTTTCTAAGAGTATTACTTTATGTATACATATTATCAATACTTATAAAATGCTTGATTTTTAAATACTAATAATGAAGAATAATAATTTGTATATAGAATGATATTAGAAAAAAACGAGTTAACATGAATTTAATATTACTCAAATTTTTGTCATATATAAGGAATATTATATTTTAAGGACCATAACTTTGGTATGTGGCAAAATAAGGACAGTAGCTTTACGGGCTTACAAATTTAGGATAATAACATAAAAAGTGGTGAGTTGAGCCCAACTCAGCCTAAAGCATCCAATATGAGGCTAATTGACTTAAATCCAGGCTAAATTTTAATCCAATTCGATTTGAATTCGGGTTGAATTTTGAGCCCAACCTGAATATTCAGGCTGATTTGATCTTAATTTACCACTTTAAAAAAGTTGTTATGATCCTCATTTGGTTCCACAGAAAAGTTACAATATTCATTTTGGCAGACCAAAAAGTTAGCTGTAACTAAGTTTGCCACTCTCCATAACTATTGTCCTTAAATATTTTTAACACAATTGTTAAAGGTTTTTTTTAAGAATTTGAGTTTCAATTCACGAAAAAAGTTAAAAGGCTCTCCATTTTGTCAGCACAAAAAGTTATACTAATATTTATTGATTGCCTACATTATAATGCAACACACAAGTGTATGTGATCGTTGTTGTGTCAAGACAAGTGACCAAGTTAAATTTCAAACCAAGGAAAACAAGAGCTAGTCCAATCTAATCCCTAAAAATATGTTTCTCAAAACTAACGAAAGAAAATACAAGTTCGGGTCCTATTCTAACAAAATGAAAACAGTGGTGAACTAACCTAACTTCCGTAGAAGTGCAAGGGAGTGGGTGTATGCTCTAGTTAATCTCCATTATGCATCAATTCAAACACTAATCCATACTATAGCTATCATGAGTTTCATCAAATAATTAAACTAGGTAATTAACACCTTATTAAGTACTAAATTCTCATTTGAATGCCTAATACTCATATTGGTTTGTTCTAAGCTCCTAGCAATTCTCATTGACATAGAAACCAAAACACAAACATTTGGTGTGCACTACTATTTATTAAGAACAAAATTGAATTAACTCAAATCCCATATGTTGCCAACTCAGTCAAAGAACTAAATCTCAAGTAGCAAAACAAAAAAGGCTCAAAAGACCATCCAATTAGAGAGTTTAATTATCTAAATCAACACAATCAAGATATAATATGAATCAATACAAAAATCAATACATAACTTTAATCACCCCAAAGCATAGGAGTGATTATGAAAACTATCACAAACATCATGAAATCAATTAACCTACAATGAATTGAAAGAAATAGAAAGGTCTTATCAAATTTTGAGAGAAATTGCAAAATTTGAAAAAACTTCAATCAACAACCTCTAATGAAATTTTCAACAAATCTTAAAATTGAACCATAGAAATGTAGAGAAACTAATGGATTGTATAATCTATTGCAATTGATTAAAAAATTAATGGAGAAATCAAAAGAAATTTGAGAAACTAAAGTAGAAATGTAGAGAGAGAGGGGGAGAGAGAGAGTTGGTAACTACCACTAATCTAATCATAATCTAATCTATCTCAAAGAATCATGAAGTAATCCTAATTATTCTAAAATCTAAGGGAAATGGGTATTTATAGGTTCCTTGGACAAAAATTGCTAAATAGTCCCTGAAAATAGAAAAAATCACATTTTTGCCCAGTTTAGTACATACACGACCAAATTGATAAATACACCCACCATTGGTTTTTTCACAACCTCTCGATCAGAGCCTTCAGAGCTCGACCAAGCTGGTGGAGCGGCATTAATTTTCACTTTCAGAGCCATTTCCGGTCGAGCAAAGAAGATCCAGCGCTCGACCAAATTTGTTTTCTTCATATCTTGAGCTCTAAAACTACGATTGACTCGATTTTTTGGTGGTGCGATCCTCTTTTCAAGCTCTTTAATATGGTACATGATTTTAACCATTTGAATTTATTTAATAAATCTAAAATTTATCGAACTTGCTCGTTTTTTCACATTTTTTCCTCATTTTTCCTAAAAATGCACAACATCTTGCAAAATAGGTCAATAATCAATTATATAGCAATTAGTATAATAAATGCAATCAAATTAACAAAAAAATCAAATTATAATGAATATGAATTTGATGTAAATATAACTTCAATTATTTATTTTATCACCCTCCGTAACTTACAGTAGTTAAATATTTACCCAATTGTTAAATGTTTTTAAGAGTTTGAGTTTTAATTCTCGGAAAATTAAGATCAAATGAATTAATTAGGAGAAGTCAAATGATGAATCCGAATTTTGTTTTCTTTATGGTGCAGTTAACTCGTTTCAGATGTGGTGGAGTCAGTTTAGGCGTTGCAAATGAGCATCACTTATCAGATGGGATTTCCTGCATCCATTGGACCAACTCATGGTCCGACATAGCTCGAGGCCACACCATCGGCGTCCGGCCTTTATTCGACCGGACTCTCCTCGCCACCCGCAATCCTCCTCGCCCTCACTTCCCCCACGTCGAGTACCAACCCCCACCCCCATTAATCACAAATGCAGACCAAAACTCGGAAACATCGTTTTCCATATTCAAGCTGACGCGTGATCAGCTGGACGCCCTCAAGGCCAAATGCAGTGATGGCAACTACAGCACGTACGAGGTTGTTACGGGCCACGTGTGGCGGTGCGTGTGCATGGCACGTGGGCTGCCTGCAGATCAGGAATCGAAGCTGCATATTACGGTAGACGGGCGGAGCAGGCTGCGGCCGCCGCTTCCTTTGGGTTACTTTGGGAATGTATTATTCTTAGCTACTCCGATTGCGTCGTGTGGTGAACTCGCCTCGAACCCATTGAGGTTCGCTGTGGGTAAAGTGCACGAAGCCATCGCCCGGATGGATGACCACTACTTGAGGTCGACTCTTGATTACTTGGAGTTGCGGGGCGATTTTAGCGCCATGGCGCGTGGAAAGCACATTTATAAATGCCCCAATCTGGGGATCATAAGTTGGGTCCGGCTACCATTTTACGAAGCGGATTTCGGGTGGGGAAAGCCCGTTTACACGGCGGCTCCGTTTGAAGGGAAAAGTTATCTGTTGGCTAGTCCCGAAAATGATGGGAGCTTACTGTATGCAGTGACGCTGCTAAAACAACATATGAACTTGTTTCAGAAGCTGCTCTATGACCACCCTACTTTCCCTCGTTTATAATCTGGAAAATGATCGATGATAAAATCGCCATTATGTGTGTTGTTTATTTCTCTTAATTTATATATGTTTGAATTTATATGAATTATCATTTTAATCAGTTAGCTACAAAAATACTTATTATTGGGAGAATTTTATTATTATTTTTTTAAATTTTTTGCTATTTTGACATGATTAAGTACAATTTTAGCCATGTTGACCGTACAAGGTGTGGACCTCAGTTAATTCCTAGATCATTAATTGAAAAGACCTATTGGAGGACCACCTCCTAAGTGGTTAATTATAATGACTGTTTAATCTACTCATTTTTAATTCGAGGTGGAATGTCATAATTCAAATTAATTATAATAATTGGAGTGAATTAAAGAGTGTAGAATATTGTAGAAGACTCTTGTTCAAAGGGATCATTAGAAAAATCCTTTATTGATCTATTGAATTGACTAGAAAAGAATGTTTATGTCCAACGTGACTACAATTGTATTTGCTCATTTCCTAAATAATATTTTTGATAGTTCCCTCTTTTATAGATGAACTAAAGTTTGTTAAGAGAAAAAACTTATTTTACCCAAACCTAGTGGCTCGCTTGTTTTTTAGCCATGTTTTTTTACAACTACTCTTTTTCAGATATGTAACGCATGGATTATGCTGATGAATTGCCCAAATTCTAAACCTTAAATTTATTTAAACATACGTACACACATTCTCTCGCAAAAAATTGCCAGCAATTTGCTTCGGTTTTGAGAGGGTGTTTGAAATGCCAGCATATTTGTTTCTAGTATGTTCTGTGTGCACCAAATTTATCATAATATTTAATTGTATTTTTAAAAAGTTATCTTAAATCGTTACTGAAAAAATCACCTCTTTTAAAATCATAACAGAGCGGGATTTTCAATTAAAAATAGTGATTTTTCAGTAATAATATGAGCAATTTTTAAAAAATGTACTTGAATTGCACGATCCACATGATGCATACAATGTTCAGGCCTGGCGGTGAAGGACTCTAAAGAGGCGGCGCGATGGTCGGTTTAGCGGCGAACGGTCGTAAGGAGGCTGCACGACGGACGGTTTTGCGGCGAACGGCCATAAGGAAGCAGCGCGATGGACGATGTGGCGGCAACCGGCCATAAGGAGGCGGCAACGAGGATAGATTGTGCGTCAGATTCTCAAATAGAATAGGGCACGAAGAGATAGAGAGAGTGAGGGCTGAGAGAAAACAGATCTGATATGCATGCAGAGATATGGATAGGTAAAAAAAATTATAAACTCTTAAATGAATAATATATTATACACCGGAGATTGAGAGAGCGGGGCTTAAACCGCTTTACAATTTGTTTTTGTAGAGCGGTTCTTAACCGCAGAAATAAATGAGTCTTATAAAGCGGTTTCAAACCGATATGCAGCCTTTTTTGTTTTTTTTTTATTTTTCTTCCGGTAATTTTTTTAGAGCTGGCCATAACCGCTTTATAAGTATATTTTTTTATTTTTCATTTAAATTTATGTGATAACCGCTCTCAAAGATAGAGTTTGGAGAGCCCTTGTGATAACCGCTCTCTAAGCATAGCTCTCCAAACCAAAATTTGTAGTAGTGAATCTGAGATATTCCATAATCGAGCAATATCTGGATTCTGATTTCTCTCTTCCTCCCCTTTAATCCATAAAACTTTTTCTAATAAATTAATTAATGCTAGTTGTATCTTTTTGTGTAAATTGAATTAATACCCACTACAAAAAATGCGGCTTTTAGCGACCGCCACTAAAGCGGTCGCTAAAATAGCAAATAGCGACCGCTTTTGCGACCGCTACGATGTTTTGGTAAAATTTGGAAATTTTGCGACCGCTAAATCAATTTAACATTTTGCGACCGCTTACAGCGGTAGCAAACATGTTAGTAAAGTATTTTGCGACCGCCCGTACGAGGTCGCAAGCAGAAATTCGGTCGTTAAAATTTAAACCCGTACATGGGAACCTGGAAAAGTAGACCCGGTTTGTTTTTTTAATATTAGCGACCGCTTTTTGGCGGTCGCAAATATAAATATTAATTTTGCGACCGCCAATGCGGTCGCTAAAGTAGTATCCAATTTAGGGTAGTTGGTTCCCATTTAATTTTACAATTTTGCGACCGCTGAAGCGGTCGCTAATTTTTAAAATGGCGGTCGCTAAAACGCGACTATAGAACAGAACCAGGTTCTATTTTCTTTAGTTTTTTCAGGGAAATACCCCATTCCCACCCCAAAAAAATCTCCCAAATTCAAACAAGCATTGTTTCAAAGTGTTGGTGGCAATTGTGGAGGTCTATTATTATATTGTGCTCGTTGCTTCTAATTCACCGTACGTTTTTACCGTTTAATTTTTAATTTTTGTGCATTATATATGTTTTATAAGTGTTCTTCATGTGACTAATTAAATTTTAGAATTTATAATATTCATGTATTAGAATTGATAATGTGAATAATTATTGTAATTGATTATAGTTGATTTTTTGTTTAAAAAAATTGGATATGTTTGTTTATAGTCGATACTCTGCCGAATTTTTTTATAATTTATATGTGATTTATTTTTAATTTTTATCAGATGGAACTCCCTGATCGTCGTTGGATGTATGAAATGCCTCGTCTGATACAAGGAAATATGAATTATGAATTTTGTTTAATTTCAGAACAAGTACAAAACTGCTCTTGATGAGGCTCAGACACAAGCGGCACCTACTCCGGAGAACCCTACACCTACCCCTATTGATGAGGACCGCCTCTATGTTGATTTGGCCGGAGTCAATAGGGGAAAGATACTAGGGTTGGGAACCTACAGTAAGGTTGCCCGTCAGACGCACCGCCGGACCTCATCATCATATTCTGTGGCCTCTCATCCTGACGTCAATCTCAACCGGAAAGTGGCCGAGTTGAAGGAAAAGTTGGCCAAGCAAGAGAGAAAAGAAAGGAAGATGCAGGCTTGGTTGACTCAAGTTTCTCAAGCTACTAGAATTCCACTTCCGGAGGACTCGGATGATATGGCAAATGCCGATACGGGTCGTGGTGCTAGTACGGATCGTGGTCCCAGAGTGGGTGCATCTTCTCGTGGGAATGAGGGTGCCGATGGTGGTGATCTTGAAGGATGGATGCCCGATTTTAATTCAAACGACTAGTTAATTTATGTGTTGAACAATTTTATTTTGTTTGAATTGAATATTAAGTATTTTAACTTTTTATTAATATATTTTGAATGTTTCAAATTTTATGTTTTACATCAAAATTATTTTTTATGATATCAAATTGTAATAATTTAGAATATTAAAATTTGTGGCTAATTTGGTGTTATATACAATTAATTGAATAAAAATGAACAAATTAAAAATTTGGTATTGTAAATTATTAAATTTATAACATAACATTTTTATGGTTGAAATATATATATATATTTATATTAAGTATCAAAGGATTAATTTGATGAATTTAAAAAAAAAACGAGACACAATTTGGAATTATATACTATTAATTGCAAAAAGACGAATAAAAAAAAAAGAGAAATGTAAATTATAATATTTATAACATTAACAAAATTTTATTGAAATATATATACATTAATAAATTAGAGACGAAAAGGAATTAATTTGATGGATTTTAAAAAAAACGTGACTTAATTTGGAGTTATATACAATTAATTGCAAAAAAATAAACGAAAGAAGCAAGTGCCCGAGTGGAACAGCCAACTCTGTGATGCCCAGAGGTCGTGAGTTCGAATCCTTGTGGGCACAAAGTTTACAACATTTATTCTGAGCCAAATAAGACTCATATAAAATATGTGATGATATAATTGAGATGCTGGGTCTGTGGCCAAGTGGTTCGAGCCCAGCCAGCCCTCGAAAAGGCCTAGGTTCGAACCATCTTGGCCACATATTTTTGGTACGTAAAATTTTAGCGACCGCGAGCAGCGGTCGCAAAATATAAATATAATTTATTATTATAATAATATAAAATAAATAGCGACCGCTACTAGCGGTCGTTAATATATAAATATAATTTATTATTATAATTACATAAAATTAATAGCGACCGCTACTAGCGGTCGTTAATATATAAATAGCGACCGATAAAAGCGGTCACAAAATTACTCTAAAATTTATTATTATAATTAATTAAAACAATTTGCAACCGTATTGTGGCGGTCGCTAATATATAACAAACCAAACCGGGTCAATACCCGGACATTTTTGCGACCACATATGTGACCATATTGGCGGTCGCTAAATGTTTGCGACTGGTGGCGGTCGCTAAGTATGTTTTGCGACCGTTTGGTGGTCGCTAAAACCCGTTTTTTTTTTGTATTGACCGAGAGTGTTGGTGAAAATCACATCAAAATTGCCAAGAAATATCCTCACTTAATTTTTACCCAATGGATGGAAACAATATGTTAAAAGAAATAACATAAAATGATTCATTTCACTTTTTTTTATAATACTGAATTTTTAGACGAGATGGATTGTTTTTTAAATCAAAAGATTCATGTTCAGACCCAAAGACTTTGAGTTTGATTATGTTGAAAACAACTTCACCTGTATTAAATTGACAACTAATTGGATCTCCTCCCAAAATGTTTGAGTATGATAACTCCACCTCTATTTTTATGGTCCAGATGGAGAGTTATGGACCTGATGCCTAAATTAATCAACTTGGATCAATTCAAGTGAGTATTTACTTTGGCCCACATTATTCGCACTAGCTTTTCTTGGTAAATACACTACCCGGATGAATACACCGCCTTTTTAGAAAATACACTATCTTGTTTTCGACAATTTTTTTCGAATTTTTTTTTACTTTATCGGCATTTTTTTTAACTTAGTAAAAAATGAAAATTTGTTCGAAAATTTGTAAAAGTTTCAAAAAAATACTATCGAATATATTTAAGGTAGTGTATTTTCAAAAATGGCTGGTGTCAATAATATGGACCATTTACTTTGAGCCCAACAATATTGGATGCGTTGGGCCTTTAACTAATTGTGGGTATTTTTTATGGCCCAGGTTAAATGCACGCACTACTTTATTGAGTACACCCACATGTTGAGTACACCCACAGAACATTTACACATATACCCTCAGTTAACAAAAACAGAACAAAACTTCGCACACCCACCAAACGAGTTAGGGTTCAAATAATAAAGTTGAAAAAACATCTAAAATTCATAAATATAAACTGAAAAATGATACTAATTTCGAAAAAAAAAGTGTCAAAATTAAGTTAAATTTTCGAATAAAAAATTTGAATTATTGTAGATTTTTCGGTAAAAAGTTTCAAAAAGTTCAACAAATTTCGACTTTATTTTTCAAAATTTGACCATTTTTTCAGCACACCAGAGTAAAAAATTCTTCCTCGTGATTTTTTATAAGTTATGCGAAAATTGAATATTCACATTTTTTCTCATCATATTATCAATGTATAACAAAACATATTACGTAAATTAAAACTATATTCAAATATTCATCAAAACCAACCAACAAAACATTCAAAATAAGTTTCAAAAAACAAACCCTAGTTCTGGAAAAATATTGTGAAAAATTTACCGGAGTAAGGGGATGACGACGATGGACGACCATAATCGTGATATTAAATTGTCTACTTTACGGCTACTTTGGAGTTCGGGATGTGAAGTTATTTCGAAAAAAACTACCGAAATATTAATAAATTAAGATGGTGGGTGCATAACTAGGTTTTTATTATATGATTAGGAGTATATTAGTCATTAAGCATGTTATTAAATATAATCATAATTTTAGGTGGGTGTACTCAATAAAGTGGTGGGTGCATTTAACCTGGGCCATTTTTTATCTACATGGACAATATATCTTAAATGAGCAGATTGAGCTTCATTTTCGAGATAATGGAGTTATTAAAAATAGAACTGATGAACACGTTAGTTTGGAGATATTTTACAGATTGGATTTTAATAACTATTAGTATTATATTAGTAATGATAGTTATTTTACTCTTATTTCCAAAATTTTATATAAATATCGTCTCAAGACCTTGGCTCATGTACGCGCTGCAAATATTTTTTAGGTCATGGGTTTAGAGATTTTTCGTATATTGCTATCCTTAACATTAAACTTGCTGTCGCCATTATTTTACTGCTTAAAATAAGTATTTTTACGGATTTGTGGACAAAATTTTTTGAAGTAGGAGAGAAAGATGGAGATAGAGATATATGTATTTCATTATTGATTGTTATTTCTTTAGTTTATGATTTAAATTTTAATTAAAATTATTGGGTCAGGTTTTTAGGACTTTAATATTTGAAACTCTAGTTAGTTTATTATACACAGTAATTTTTATCTCATTGTAATAGAGATGAATTGAATTGAATTGAATTTTCGATCTTTTTAGTGATCAATGAAAACATTTTATATATATTGGAGATTAAATTCC
>JAPKLY010002192.1:826-28256 GCA_026898435.1 Prunella vulgaris | reverse complement strand
GACCCTAATCAATCACTTTATTATAAACAAATTTGCGTCTAAAATTTACTTTTAATAATTTGCTCAAATCTTTAAAAAAATCTTAAATAAATAAATTATGTTTAGATAATATGTGTCATTAAATATAATTAAACAAATTAAAAAAATTTATTTTTTAAAAGTTAATTGTGTGTTCAAACTAAAATTGTTGGGTAAAATAAATATATTAATTACATGCTATAAATTTGGAAATATGAGTATTACACATAAATAATATAACGTGATTTAATTGATTTTATAGATATATAAACGTATTACACATTAAAAATAAAAAACAAAATTAATTTTAATTTTGGATTGTATTACTAATGAAAGTTGAGAATAATTTTGTAAATCCTTCTGTATACTAATTGATAGTTTTCTTTGCTTATGTGACAGTTTTTCTTTGTGCATTTTGATTGTGTGTTAAATTTTTATAATTTCATTGTCACATATTTTTTCATTGTAAAGTCAATATATATATGTACATGTGACAATTAATATATTTAGTAAGTAGTATGTTGCAATTATATATATTTATGTACATGTAGCAATATATTTATTTTAAAATAGTAGTATAATAATAATTCTAACTATATAATATGAATTTAATTTAATAAAAAATTAAATATTAATATTTTTGTTTAAAATATTAAAATAATAATTTATTAGTTATGTATAATTACAATAAAAATACAAATTTTAGTATGCAAACACTACAAAAAAACCCACGTAATATTATATTAAAAAGTTAAGATTTTAGTAAATGGTGGAATTAATAAATGTTAGAATTAAATAAGGGTGAATTATGTTTTTAGTAAAGGTTGGAATTAATAATTTTTTTCATAAATTTCATTTTTCGTGCAGAAATTAAAGTAATTAATGTATAACTCAATAATGTTAAATATAAAATTGAAAATGTATTTAATTTGATTGTAATAATTATTATTAATCTAGATTTTTATATGTAAACTGTTGACGGTTGTTTAGATTAATATTCATTTAAATTAATTATGAGAACGGTGTTAATTATCTAAATTAAAGACACTGAAAACAAATTGAAGTGACACATACTGTCCCCAAATTGGAGGAGTAATTAAGAGTATTGTTTAAATTTATGTAGTAATTATTTTTTTTACGAATTTGAAAAAGTCCAAAACTTAAATGACCATGAAATAATTATTTTAATCTAAAAAAAGCTAACAAATTAATATTAAATAATAATAAATAATTTTTATGCTAGAAATAATCATTTTTAATTGACATCTTCTAAATCAATGCATAATAATTGTTCATATATTTAAATAATTATAATAATAACTTTTCGTTATGTTGGATCTAACATAATATACAATAATTGCAAATACATGAAATATTTTCTATAAAATGAATTGTATAATTTATAATTTTAAAGAGTTTTATTATTTTCCAACGCCATTATCATTTAATTTGTACCGTATTAAAAATAAAATCACAATATGATCTCTTTATTGATGTTTTCTTATTTTTTCAAAGATATATTTTTTTAATATTTAAAGTGATATAATAATTATATTTGATAAAATTTTGAGTTCAGTCCATATGAATTACATTGTTTTTATATTTGTCCTATAAATTAAATTTTTGTACTGCCAAACAATTTTCATAAGACCAAAATTGATATCCTAAAAAATTTAAAATTATAGGATTAATATCCAAAATATAAAATTTTAAGGATTAATATCAAGAATATTTCATATTTAAAGAACCAATATCATCACTATTATATCATAAAATTTTATTTTTTAATATTCTATTTTAATTATATATTTTTTGTCTTTTGTGATGTATTTTGTAATGTTAACCTCATTAAATAAAATATAAGATTTATATGTCTATGAACCAGGCGGGCTAGCTCACCTAGCCACCGGGCATGACACTTGAGTGAGTGACCCGGGTTCGATTCCCTCTGGGAACGAATTGGGAGATGGGAGATATAAGGCTGACTAGGAGTTTATTCTTGGAGTGTTTGTGGACTTGGAGTAACTAACAACTAATATTTACCGATAAAAAAAAAAATTTATATGTCTATGTAATTCAATACTATCTATGCTTTATAATTTTTGTTGAAAATATTTATTTTATCTATATTTCATAGTATGATTTTTTTTTTTGTGTATTTACATTTTAGCATTTTACTATACTATTAATAATAACCACCTTTTTTTATTTATTTTGATTAGTAAATATGACTTTTTAAATATTATATATTTGTGATTTGCCATTAATTTCTAAATAAAGATTTAATTTTTTGGATATTCCTTGGTTTAACTTTTTTTTTTTTTTTGTTATAAAAGGGGTGTGAAATTATTCATTTACATTAATTGCAAAAATTGTTTTGATTTCTCACAACTTGGAATTGTCTTAAAAACATATATTTACAAGGTAATTTAGTGTTTTTTTTATCTCAAAATTTGGTAGTTTAATTTATGTTTTAAATAAAGTTCATGTTTATATTCTTATATATTTTTTAAGAACATGCACATTTTTTTATTAATTAAATATATGCACCCTCTTTTTTTTATATAATTTATTTTTTCTATCTAATATCTATGTGTCTTTTTTAATTATGTGTTCCTTTTTGTTTTTTATATTGGAATTAATTGTTTACAGTGCTAAATTTATTTCTAATATATTGTATGTGTCATGTTTGATATTTTATAGATATTTTTATGTGTACATAAACATTGTATAGTTAAGTTTTTATAGTACGAAATCATAATTTTTATATACTAAAAATCGACATGTAAATTATGATGATAGATGATATTTAAAATAACACCTAGGAAGAGAATAAATTCATATGTACGTGAATTTTTTCATTAAAAGCACAAAGTGAGTGATGATCTAGAAACTTATTTAAACAAAATGCGATGGAGATTGATTACATTAATATATCATGGGGGTAGACTTACTACAAGAACAACGATACATATTCTGTCTCTTTCACTTCCTGAAGAGTGGAAATGGTCAGGGTATCGTTTGTATCAAGAGGTTTTAGCGGAAGTAAGTGATTATGATTTGACTATTTCCAATACGAAGTTCATTTATTTACTTTGTGATTTTTTAAAGATAAGAGAACCCCAGGAGAGAAAAGAGACGGAGTTCCTAAGGATCTATTTGAGGAAGAACCAACTGAAGATGAGTCCACTTGATTTGCATATATGTTATGTAAAGAAATGTGTCATTTTGTTAAATATATATATAAGGGCACAATAAGTGAATAGAGTTGTTGAATCCATTATTAATTATATTTATTTCTTTTATGTGTTTTACTACTAATCATGTTGTTGAAATTTTTTATTTTAAGAAGATGTTAGTACATATAAATATAATTAATTTTTATATTAAATTCAATGAATTAAATTTCAAATTTATTTTTATATGTCTACTCTTAATTTAAAAAATATATTAATTAATATCCAATTATTTTTCTTGGTCATCTCTTTGTATCAGCTTTTAAAGCAGTGATGTTCATAAATTTACAAGACAAGTCAATTCAATATATATTTGAAAATAATGTTGTTAATATTTGTTATGGTTTAAAAATTTTACAATGTCAATATTAAAATTATTTTATGTCATTAGGTAATAATTTTATTTTTTATTTTTTGGATTCATTTTTTATTGTTTTCGTATTGAATTTTATGTATATTGTTTAAGTTAAAGTATTTTTTATTAATTATTGTTAATTGTACATATCCAACGATATATATAATAATTTTTTGTTATAATGATTTATTTATGGATTTAGTTGTATATATTAAAATTCAAAAATTGATATAATTTTTTTTTAATTATGTATAGGCTATTTTATTTTTATACTCTTTAAATAAGAACAATGATTAGTCATTAATAATATTTATTTTGTCTTTTGTATATTATTAAACATTTCAATAAATTTGATGTGATTATATTATATTTTTAAACTTATTGTTAGTATGTAATAATGGATAGTAATGTATTGGTGTATTTGTTATTTTTGTACTTTATAATATTATGTATCACATTGTGTTTTAAATAAATAATTCTTTTTACTAAAAAAATTTATTTTAATTGGTGTATCTTTATTATTATTTATAATACTAAAGAGCCTTTGTTTGATAATTTTGGTTAAAAATATTTTGGTTGTAATTTTTTAATGTACAAATTATGTATTTTTTTAGATTATAAATAATTATAATTTTTAATTATTTTGGTTAAATGTAGCTTTATGTATATTTATTTAATATAAAATTTTATAACATAATAAAAATTGATTGAATAATTTTGGCGTTTCAATAATTTAATTTATCCATTTTTATCTTCTTCTTCTTTATTTTTGTAAAATTGAGACTTTGGCATTACATAATTTTTGTTAAGTGTTTTTATTCTTTTTTTACTTTTTTTGTTTATTAAAAAAATTTATTTTATTTTTTGGCCTTTAATTTTTTATTTTGAAACTGATTAATAGATTTTTTGAATTCTTTATTAAAGAATGTTAAAAAATAGTTTAAATCTATAATTTATTTAAAGAAGAAATATTTAACTTACAATTGTATCATGTATTAAAATTTTGTCATACCTCTTTTTTAATTTTATTTTATATGCTTCATATAAGTATTTTTATTTTTATTTTATTGTGGGTGAGTTTTATTTTCTATTAAATTAGTTTTATATTTATTTTATTTCAATATATATATATATTCTTTCTATTTTATATACTTATTAGTTTAAATAAAAATAGTATATATGTATAATTGTTAATCTTATGTATTAAAAATGATATATATATATATATATAATAATAAATTTCTAAATATAATTTATTTTTAGGTATTTTAATTTATTTATGTATTTAATTGTATAGATTAATACGCATTAATTAATATAAATTTTATTATTATGTATATGTTATTTTATTTTTATACTCTTTTGACACGTACAATTATTAGTCGTTGATAATATAATTTTTTTGTCTTTTATATATCATTAGATATTTCAATAAAATTAATGTGATGATATTTTATTTTTAAAATTTATACTTAGTATGTAATAATGGATATATAGTATTGTATTTTTTTATACTTTATAAATTTAGTTATCCCATTGTGTTTTTAGTAAATAATAAGTTTTAATTAGAGTATATTTTTTATTTGGAATTATTTCACAGTATAAGTTTTTAATTATTTATTTTTTGTATATGTCAGGATTTGATCCAATATATCTTTTATAAATTAATTTTTTATTTTCATTTACGTTTACAAAAAAATAAAAAAATATAAGATTCAATTTTGAATTGTATCAGGAATTTAGTTTTTCTTTTGGTAATTTATATTTTTATATATTTTTGTTCATTACAAATTTTTATAGTTTGATTTGTGTTTTAAATTATGTATGTTCATTGTTGTTTTTATATTAAAATTTCAATTACATGGATATTAGTTTTTGAATTATTATTTTATATTAAATATATGTACCATTTTTTTATATTTAATTGCTTTATTTATCTAATATTTGAGTATATATATTTTTTACAATTACATGTTCCTTTTTGTTTTTATATTAGGATTAGAGATATATTTCTCCTATAACTTTGCACAATTTTAATTTGTTAAATATGTATTACATATTTCGATTTTTTGTCCTATAAATTCTATTGTTTTTGTTTTATCTTACTCCTTTTAAAATTTACATAGAAGAGCAATTATCAAAATATATTTTCCAAAAATATTAAAAAATTTCAAATTTAGTGGACTAATATTCCTAAAATAAAATTAAAATGACTGATATAAAAAAATCAATACTTACAGGACCAATATCAACAACATTTAATCCATATGGTAAAAAAAATATTGAGTCAATTTATGAAATGTTAAATTGTCTGATCCCTTTGCGTAAAAATAATATTTCTTTTTAAAATTAATTCTTATAATTTTATTGATATATGCAATTAATCAATTTTTTTTGTTAATTTTTATTTTGTTTATAATTTTATAAAATATTTCAAAAATTTATTGTAAAATACTCCCTTCATCCCAATATATATTTTACATTTTACAATTTAATCTACCCCACTATATATTTCTCATTTTCTTTTTTACCTTTTTTGCAAACTATTATTTACGTTTTTATTATTACTTTCATTACTTTTTATACTCTTTTCATTACTTTTTCATTTTTTATGTCATATCACTTATAATTTTTCACTTTTGTCTTAATACATGTTCCAAAAATTAATGAGCAACATATAGTGGAACATATGGAGTAATTTTTTTGATTTATCTGAGTTTATGCAGGAATTTATGAGGAAGTTGCAAAGGTCATATGTCATTAACAATAATCAACTATCATCTTTGGAGAATTTAGAATATATGTCTTTCTAAAAATGTTATATTTAGAACTATTATTATTTTGAATGATTTTTTAAAGTTGTTCTTTTAAAATTCATTGTAATTGTTTTGGGTAATTTTATAATATCTTTATTTTGCAGGCAGTGGAAATTCACAACTGTAGATATTACAAATGATCATTCATCTTCAACATTTCGTTATGTTTTTGGAAATGAGAATTATAATTTAAATGAGGAATTGCATCAATATCAACCATCTCATGCTTTTAAAAACGGTAACATTGCATAACTATTTTTATTATTTACATTTTTCGTAATAAATTTTAACATATTAATTTTATAAAATTAATTTTTTTTTCTTTAATTGTGTTTCAGTTTGTGGCACAAGTAGACAAGATACATATGAAAATTATTCTGGAAATTTTTTAATTCCTTTATTTTTGAATAAAGATGATATTCATATACAAGAGTTAAAGATTTATGAAACCAATATTCATTGATGCTCTTCCATCCAATAATAACAGTCAAGATCTGGTTGATTGTGATACTGATGAATTACTTAATTACCATAACCATGTTGATTGTAAGTCCTTTTTAATACCTTTTTTATTTTTACTGTATTTAAGATAGTATTAATTATTTTAATTTTATAAGGTATTTATGTATTTCATTTTGATTTTTCAGATGTTGAAAATTGGGATATTGGTGATCCAATTCATCGATGTCAATATTGTGGTTCTATGTTTTGGCTAGATGAACAGTTAAAATCTAAAAAATGTCATGCATCCTAAATTTTCTTTGTGTTGTTCAAAAAGAAAAATACAATTGTCTTTAATGTCCCAACCTCCATTTCTTTTTCGTGATTTGATTTGAGGTCATAATAACAGGAACATGCATTTTTTGAAAAATATTCGTTCATTTAACCATATGTTTTGTTTTACATCTTTAGGTGGAACAATTGATAGAAATTTAAATCGTGGTAATACTTTTTCTGTTTTCCGGTTACATGGGCAGAATTATCACAAATTAGGTAGTTTGCTTCCTAATGGTCCAGTTCCACCTATATTTGCAAAGCTTTAAATATATGATACTGATAATGAGATTTCTAATAGAATTCGATCTGTTAGGTATTATTTTCTAATTTTATTAATTAAAATTTTAGCAAAAATAATTTAATTTTGTTTATTTATTAAACTTTATTTTTTATATTATTATTTTAAGGTCAGCAGATAGATTACACACAATTGAAGCGGGTATTGTATCTGATTTAACGGAGATGTTGGATGAATGTAATGTGTTAATTCAAAGGTTTAGAACTGCAAGAAAATAATTTACTGTCAGACATAGAACAATTACCATAAGGTTAATTGGAAATAGATTCTATGATCCAAGGACACATAATTTACCTACAGTTTCTAAAGTCGCAGCCGTTCTTACTGGTGACCTCGACAATACTCATGGTGTTCGAGATATTATAGTTGAAACTTGCTCCATGAAATTGCAACGCATAACTGAGTTAACTCCATCTTATCTTGATTTACAATATTCTCTTCTTTTTCCTTTTGGTGAAGATGGATATAGAGAAGATATACCTTTTTCGTCTTCAAGAAAGAAATGGAGAACCACCTACGTTACTTTCTTGCAAATGGTTAACTCAACAATTCATTGTGGATACTTACACTATGGTTGAATCTGCATGGCTTTTGTATATAAAGAATCATCAAACGGAACTTCAATGTGATATGTACAATGGTCTTCAAGATGCTTATTTATGTGGAGAAAGAGATGCAAGAGTTGTTGACAAACGTATTGTGTTACCACCTTCATTTACTGGAGGCCCTCGGTATATGCTGCAGAATTATCAAGATGCTATGACTATATGTCGTTGGACTGGCTACCCACAGTTTTTTATAACAATTACATGCAACTCAAAATGACCAGAAATTGTTCGGTACATGTCACTTAGGGATCAAAATCCTGAAGATCGTCCTGATATAATTTGTAGTATATTCAGAGTAAAATTGGATGGATTGATTCGTGATATTCGTCAAGATAAGATTTTTGGTAATGTCAATGAAGGTACAATTTTTAATTACAATATTTTTTTAGAATTTTTAATTATATATATATTTTAATTTTTTAAAATCTATATTGTTATTAATATATTTATATTCTTTTTCAGTTTTGTATACAATTGAGTTTTAGAAAAGAGGACTCCCTCTTACTCAGATTTTAGTTTTTCTTAAAAAATACAAAGATTCTCCTTCTCCTGATAATATTGATAGGATTATATCTACTGAATTGCCGGATGAAGTTACTGATAAATCATATTTTGAGGTAATTCGTGATTTTATGATGCATGATCCTTGTGGTCCTACTGTTAAGTACTCTCCATGCATGTCTGAAGATGGTGAGTGTACAAAAAAATTTCCCAAAAAGTTTTCTTCCGAGAGTTCATTTGGAGATAATGGATATCCTATATACAGGAGAAAGAATGATGGAAGAATTGTTAAAAAAAAGATTTTGTTATGGATAATAGATATGTGGTTCCTCATAATAGATATATTCTTTTGAAGTATGACACACATTTCAACGTTGAATGGTGTAATCAATTCAGAGTCATTAAATACTTTTTTAAGTATGTCAATAAAGGACATGATCGTGTGACAGTTCTGCAGATTCTAATCATTTAACTGATATAATGAGATCAAAATGTACTTTGATTGTAGGTATATTTCTCCGTGTGAAGCTTTTTGGAGATTATTTGGTTATGAGATCAACTATAGATATCTATCTGTTGAGCGTTTGACCTTTCATTTTTCGGGTGGACAACATGTTGTTTTCAGAGATTTGGAGTCATTAAATTCGGTGTTAAGCAAACCCAGTGTAAAAACTAGCATGTTCTTAGCTTGGTTTGTGTTAAACAATTGGTCTGCTAAAGCTGCTAATTTAACATATATTCAAATTCCTTAGTTTTTTGTTTGGAAGAGAAATTCAAGGATTTGGGAACCTAGACAAAGAGCTTTTACAGTTGGACGTTTTTGTTATGTCCCTCCTGGTAGTGGAAAAGTGTATTATTTAAGGATTTTGTTAAATGTTGTTACCGGACCAAAGTGTTCTGAGGACATAAAAATATTTTGAGGCATTTTGTATCCTACATTTCGTGATGCATGTTTTGCCAGAGGTTTGTTAGAAAGATGATCAAGAGTATGTTTATGGTTTTGAAGAAGCAAGTGAATGGGCTTCAGCATCTTCAATGAGGTCTTTGTTTATCACTTTGATCACATCTGGATCTTTAAACAATCGTTGTGACACATGTAATATTTATTGGAAGTTTATGTCATATGATATCTTATACAAGAGAAGAAAAATATTCCGTTTTCCAGGTATTTTATTTTTTGTGTTGTATTTTCTTTTTAATTTTTTTACTTTTTCAATTATATTATAATGTAAATGAATTTACTATGTTTTTGTTTGCATAAATATATATCGAGATCTAAGTAGCAATTTAAAAATATTTAGTATTATTTCATTACTTTTATAGCATAATAAAATACATTATGTTATATTTTATAAAAAAAATGTGTGTATGTATATGTATTTCATGTGAATTTTTTTTATATCTAGCATTCTGTTAAATTTAAGTATAATTTAGTAATTTTATTGTATAATTATTAATTTTAAAATTTTGTTTAAAATTATATTTTGTTATATACTATTACTGTATTTAAGTTAAATAATATTCAATAAATGACAATTTAAATAATTAGATTTTCTAATTTTTTTAATTTTAACTTTATTTTTTATGTTTGAAGAATTAAGGATGACAAAAGATGAGATTAAAAATTATTGTCTTTTGGTGATTGAAAATATGTTGCGTCCACTTGGAAGGAGTTTACAAAATTTTGAAGGGATGCCTTTGGTTGTTCATGATAACAATTTGAAAACACGTAATAGGATGATTTTAAGTGAATTATCTTATAATAAGGTGGAATTGAGAGTGAAGCATGAAGTTTTGCTGAGTAGATTGAATGATGAACAATGGGTTTTTTATGATACAATCATTAAGTTAGTGTTTTCAGATATTGGAATAGTCTTTTTTGTATATGGTTATGGAGGTACTGAAAAAACTTTTTTGTGGAAAATATTATCTGCAAGACCCTGGTCCGATGGTAATATAGTTCTAAATGTTACTTCGAGTGGCATAGCTTCTACTTCCTGGTGGACGAACTGCTCATTCAAAATTTCGAATTCCAATAAGTTGTTTGGAAGATTATACATGCAATATTAAACAGGACAACCATTTAGCAGAACTTTTAATAAAACACAATCTTATAGTCTGGGATGAAGTACCAATGGTTCATAAGCACTGTATTGAAGCTTTGAATTCTTCATTGAGAGATATTATGTAGTTATGTGAGTCATCACATTGTGGGATACCTTTTGGAGGAAAGACAATTGTCTTTGGTGGTGATTTTCGATAAATTTTACATGTAATTCTAAAAGGGAAGAAACAAGATATAGTACATGCTAGCATCAACTCTTTCGATTTACAAAATTCATGTACTGTTTTAAAATTGACAAGGAATACGAGGTTGTAGAATTTGGAATCTGTTGAAGGAAAAGATGAAATGAAATCATTTTCAGAATGGATTCAATCAATTGATGATGGAACTATGGGGTCAAAAATGAATTATGGATCAGATATTGTTATTCCAGATGACATTTTATTGAAATGTGGTGATGATTCAGTTTCGTGTATTATTGATTATGTGTATCCTGATTTTGAGTCTAGGATGTTCGATCACCAATTTTCACAAGACAAAGCTATTCTAGCACCAACTCTGGATCTCATTAGATCTATAAATTATTATATTAGTGGATTAAATGACAGAGATCTCAAAAGGTATTTAAGTTGTGATAGTATTTGTAGATCTGATTCGAAATTTGATTCTCTCGCTAACGTTCATACACCCAAGTTTCTGAATACTTTGAAGTTTCCTGGAGTTCCTGATCATGACTTAAATCTTCAAGTTGGCACACCTATTATGCTATTGAGAAATATTGATCATTCAAGAGGGCTTTGTAATGGAACGAGGTTTATTTTACTGCTTTTGTCTAATTTAAATTAAATATTTATTAACATTTATCGTTATAGTATTTTATAAAATTATATTGATATATATCTATTTTTATGCAGGTTAGTAATCACTCGATTGTGCAATAAAGTAATTGAAGCTAAAGTTCTCACTGGTATTAGTGCTGGTGAATTAGCTATGTTTCTTAGATTGTCATTGACTCATTCAGATCCTAGATTACCATTTAAGTTCACGAGAAGATAATTTTTGTTGATTGTTTCTTATGCAATGACTATAAACAAAAGTCAAGGACAATCTTTTTCTCATGTTGGAGTATTCCTTAAAAAATATGTATTCAGTCATGGTCAGCTGTATGTTGCAATTTCTAGAATTACAACACGTCATGGTTTAAAAATAATGTTGTGTTATGATAATGACCCTAACGGAAATACAACGAAAAATGTTGTAGATCAGGAAGTGTTCAAAAATGTTTAGGGTTTCTGAGATGTAATTTTGTTTTGAATTTTCTTATTGTATATATTACGTTTCTAATGAAATAGTTTTATTTTTATTTTTTTTATTTTTACTTATGCAAATTATTTAAAATTTATATAACAATACATCAGTGTAATTATTTATAAATAATAATTATTCTCATAAAAATTTTATGAATTTGTTATAAATTAAACTCTATTGATGTATGGTAACAAAGATGAACACTAATTTTAAAGTACTATGATGATTTAAATTTGACATCAATTAAAGCAAGTTGTAAATTAACTGCTATCATTGTCTCTAATAAGATGAAAATAATATTGTTTATTTAGGTCATAGTTTGAAACTGTCTATATTTTTGTTTCACAATAATGGAGTAAAATTCTGGGGTGTGAAATTAATTAAATAATTTGGAGTATTATAATTTCTCGGTCGTGAAATCTACTCAAATAACCGAGTGTACTTTTTATTTGTTGTAACATGATTTTTTACATCTTCATTGGTTTAGTACAATTAAATTTTTTTAGTATGTCTTATGTGAAATTCTTCATGTTCTAATTCTGATGGTATTAATTATGAAATAAAGGAAATTTTTTTCATCCTATAACTTTATTACTTTTATTATCTTTGTTTTGCTAACTTTTATTTATTGATATTAATCCTGTAGGATACATTTTTTTTCGTCCAACTGAATTTTAAGTTTTAATTTTAGTTCTATAACTTCATGATTTTTTTTTGTTTTCATCATGCTTTATTAGTTTTTTAGTTTTAGTCCTTTAAGTGTTGGTAGATTGCAGGACAAAGATTAAAAAAAGTAAGTTACAGGATTTATAATCAAAATTTAGATTTAAATAGATAAAATTCAAAAAGAGGAAAAGCTATAGGACTATAATCAAGATTTATAATAGTGAAGGATCCATATATAAAAATATGTTTAGTTATATGAAATTTTTTTTTTTAATTAAAATAAAAATATATTCTAAATTTATTCTTTATTTTTTAAGTAATAAAATATATATACGATTGGCTTCCGTGCAACGCACGGGTAGGTACTTAACTAGTATAATTAAATACAAATTGATGTACATAAACATAACTTTCTTAAAAATGACGCATATATCTTTGAGAAGATGTTCCATCTTCATTTCTTCATTTAACATGGATACTAACCTAGTATATATATTGTTTCACTGCAGAAATTAATATAAATGAATTGAATCCATATTAATTTAAAAGTTACGATTTTTAGATGAGATTTTAATCATATTTTATGATATCGGAGTTTTTTACAAAATACAAAAAAGATGAAAATTTGCGAATTTGATTAATTTCCTGGACACACAATAAATTTTTTACGGCAAGAAATTTTATTGCAAATTGCGATGATTTTTTGAGGGCACATGCGTCAACACTCGACATCATTTGGCTAAATTTTGATGATATGTCATCGAAATTTAATCGAATAATATGGACACAAATGAGGCACCTTATCTGACCAGCGCCTTAAATATGCTGTTAAATTTTTTGACTTTTTCTTCAAAAATTCATAAGAAATTAGCAAAAACGACATTGAGTTCTAGAAATATTAATATATATTAATTAAATTTATTATTAATTAATATTAAGTATTTAATTTTTAATATAATATTTTAACTTATTATTATAATTGCAAAATTTTGTGGATAGGATCCTGCATTGTACAAATATATATATTTCTCTATACAGTCGTGTAGTTCCAGTAGAAGGCCATGATGTACTACTAGTTGAAGAAGTTGTATTACAACTCAGACACTAAGCAAAACTTAGGAGAGAAAGATTATAGCATCTGACGCCCAATTAAGTCGATTTGAAAAATAGAGATCGGGCCTAGAAGAACAAGCATAGCCGCCTGAGCGAGCCTGGAGATGATATGGAGTTGCTCGGTATTTGGGATGAGTCCCGATCTATCTTTGAGCAGACCCTCACTATCGTAAGTGAATTTTTTATCTTGTCATATATATTTAATTTTGAGCAACACTTGCGTAGAAATTTCTACGGTAGAAATTCCAAATATAGTAAAATCAAATTAGAAAGCCCACGCGCAGTATGTTAGTCACGCCCACTAACTAATTTCTCGCCCACCCACTAATCCTACGCACCTGTATACTAATTCCGCCCAAACTCCCCCTCCCCCCAACTCCTACCCACCACATACAAAGTTCACGCAACAACTTCATTAACTTTTTTTTAAGTTTATTTTAATTTTTATTTTTTGTAATTATTGTGTTAATTAAAATATACAATTAATATTATATTATAAATAAATATTTATACATATAATAACACACATTTAATTTTACAGTAACACACATTTGCTCTTATAGTAACATACATTTGTCTCCCAATTTATGTTACCATATAAGCAAATGTGTGTTACTGTAAGAAGAGAGTATATTTTTATGAGAATAAATATATATTTTTTAATTTATTTATTATCTAGTTAAATCTAGGTATATTGTTTCATGTAACACATATGTTATTATATGAAAAAAATAATTACTTCTATAAAAATAAATAAATATTTATGAATAGTCAATATTTGTTCATATAGTAACATACATTTTGCTCTTGTATTATGTGAAAAATTATTTATTCTATAAAAACAAATGAATATATGTAAAATAACAACATTTTATAAGATAGTAACACACATTTGCTCTAATAGTAACATACATTTATATCTCTGTTTGTGTTACTATATGGGCAAATGTGTGTTACTATATGAGCAAAATATATTTTTATGATAATAAATATGTGTTTCTTAATTTATTCATCATCCCTTAAAATCTAGGTATATTGTTTCATATAATACATATGTTATTATATTAAAAAATAATTATTTCTATAAAAATAAATAAATATTTGTGAATAATCAATATTTGTTCTTATAGTAACACACATTTTGCTCTTGCATTATGTAAAAAATTATTTATTCTATAAAAAATATAAATATATGTAAAATAACAACATTTTATAAGATAGTAACACAAATTTGTTCTAATAGTAACACATATTAGTCTCCCAGTTTGTGTTACTATATGGGCAAATATGTGTTACTATGTGGACAAAATATATTTTTTATGGGAATAATTATGTGCTTCTTAATTTATTAATTATTCCTTTAAATTTATGTATATTGTTTCATGTAATACATATGATATTATATGAAAAATAATTATTTCTATAAAAATAAATAAATATTTGTGAATAAACAATATTTGTTCTTATAGTAACACACATTTTGCTCTTGCATTATGTGAAAAATTATTTATTCTATAAAAACAAATGAATATATGTAAAATAACAATATTTTATAAGATAGTAACACATATTTGCTCTAATAGTAACACACATTTGTCTCCTAATTTGTGTTACTATATGGACAAATATGTGTTACTATATGAACAAAATATATTTTTATGATAATAAATATTTGTTTATTAATTTATTCATTATCCTTTTAAATATTGGTATATTGTTTCATGTAATACATATGTTATTATATTTAAAAAATTATTTCTATAAAAATAAATAAATATTTATGAATAATCAATATTTATTCTTAAAGTAACATACATTTTGCTTTTGCATTATGTGAAAAATTATTTATTCTATAAAAAAAATTAATATATGTAACATAACAACATTTTATAAGATAGTAACATACATTTTATCTAATAGTAATATATATTTGTTCTAATAATAACATATATTTGTTCTCCAATTTATGTTACTATATAGGCAATTGTGTGCTACTATATAAATAAATGTGTATTACTATACTAATATAAATTGAGAGTAAGTTTTTAAATTTATTATATAATATTATTTAATTTATTTTAAATTTACAATAACTAAAAATAATAATAAATCAAAAAATTTTAACTATCTCGCATGAAAAATATTAATTGGGCTTGGGCCTATTGTGTGGGGGGGGGGGGAGGGGGAGGGAATTGACAATTGCAAGATACATTACCTGAACATAGCATGAGCGTGCGTGTGCGGCTGTGGGTGGTGGGGCGCGTGAATGTATTACTATTTTTAGTTTATTTTTGAAAATTTCTACGGTAGAAATTTTTTTATAATTTTTTATCTTTAATTTTAATTAAGTTTATATTAGTTAAAAAAAATTATATATATAGAAGTAGGAGACAGATCGTCGCTCTGTTCTACTCGAGTCTATGGACATCACTCAATCCTACAATGAGGCCACACAACTCTCACATATGGTTCACACAACTGATATACACATAATGTCGGGTTTTAGAAATACAAACTTCAATTCCGTAACAGCGGAAGACAACATTCACCGATAACGAATCAGATCCATAGTTGTGTAACATAAAATTGTTAGGATAATTAAATAATTTTACAGTACTTTGTAAATAGATCCTTCTATTATGGTATCTATGTAATCATCATCTGCGAACTTGTTATCCAATCGCTAGTGTAACACCCCATTTTCAAATATATTATATTTTATATTTTTGAAGAATTTAATTGTTTTTTAAAAACATTAAACTCTAAAAATATTTGTTAGTTTGAAAATTTGGTTTACAAAATTGAAGAGCTAATATTTTTTATGAACATTAAAAGTTTAGCAGGATGACTTAGTGAGGAGGCCGAACTCAATTGCCAGTCACTCGACGCAAACAAGTAAGAAAAAGAAAATGCTAAATTAGACATTAATCAATTAGATATAATCTCATAACAAAGCATGTAATAAAAAAAAGTTATATATGTTATGGCACTAGTTAAAATAAACCTTAAATATTTTACATGAAAAATATTCACTATATTTAGGTGAATTCTTCATAATTACAAAGTTACAAAATTTAATATATTTTATTTGAATTATTTTAATATTGTGATTATAAATGTATCTCTATAAACTTGTATAAATCTTAGGGTAAAGAGGACGTTTGGTCCCATAAGAATTTGTGCTCACGAATTTGGTCCTTTTTTTTAACATGAATGGTCCCAAAAGATTTTTTCATTAAAAGTAATGGATTAATGTGGGACCAAATCTGTTTAATAAAAAATTCTCATGGGACCATACGTACAATATTTTTTAATGAGTGAGATTAAATATGCTAAAAAAAGGACCAAAAAAGAACGTGAAACCAGATCCGTTAAGTAAAAATTTTCATGGGACCAAACGTGCAATTTACCCATAAATCTTATTCTAAATTCTATAGACTAAATATTCTTATTACACAAATTCTAGCACGCACAAGGGTGGTGCATACTATGCACCCTTGTTTTTGGGCTTAATTTTCGGCCTTTTGTATTTGGGCCCAATTAAAAAAATTCGGATCCTATTTGGGATCCGATTGAAAACGCGCGGACCCTATTCGGGTTTTAATTAAACGGGTAATTAACCGCCTTTTTCTTCCTTGTATTATTTTTTTTTTTCAAATTACGTCAGTTTTGTGTTCACTTTTTTCCAAGTTTCTGTTCATTGTTCTTCTTCTCCGGCGGTGCCTTTTCATTTATCGTAGTCAGGATTCCGTCTGGAAGTTATTTTGTAAGAGATTTTTTTTAGTATCATTGTATTTCATTTTAGTATTTTGTTCTTTGAGTATCGTTTTTAATTGATCTTGCTCTGTTTGTAATTTTCTTAGGGTTTTTTTCTATTATAATGGGGAAGAAGAGGAAAGATACGGTTCCTAAAGGGAGTGGACCTAATTACAAGAAAGATATTGTGTATCAGAGGAAAAAACATCGAGATTCTGCTGTGAATAAGTGTGATGATATAGTTCCTTTCGTTGGTGTAATACCCCGAATTAAATAAAATTCAATTATTTTTATTTTAGATTTAAGAGTGTTAATTCCAGTTTTAATTTCGTGGTTTTAAATTGGAAATTAAGATTTAAATTTTATATTTTGAGACTTAAGGATTATTATGAGTTGATACGAGGAATTAATTTTTATTTTGTGGATTTAGTTAAAATTAAGACCTATGCCTTTTAATATTATAGTATAACCGAATGTCTTTTTAATGACAATTAAAGAATTAAACCACTTAGAATAATAATTGAGTTTGTGATTATAGGTGGAATTAGAAGGGAGTTAAAACAATTTGATATCATTAACGGATAATTTGGGATATTAAACGTGTGACTTTAATTTATTTTTAGTGGGTGGCATCTTTTGTGTAAATGAGAAATTATAACCCATTAAGGCAGTCAACATGGATTTAGCATGTGGAATTCATTTTTGGGTGATTTAGTAACCGACTTGTAGGAAATTAAAAAGGATTTATATTGATTTTTGTTGAGCAACTTTTGAGGGAAGTCGAAAACCGACAGGTTATTAGGAGGTAGGACAAGTATTAGTTTTGTTATTTGGTTTACTAAGTAGATCGAAAGAAAGGTAAGAAGGAAACTGTAACATTTAAAGGTGCATGTGATATTATCTCTTGCTATTCGGAGTAGCAGTGTAGCGGATCGAGGATTAGGAGCCGTTCGTTGTACGTACACAAAATTATTTACAAGTTTTCAACAAATTAAAGGTGGGGTTTATTTTACAATTTGTTACTTTTAAGTGTTTCATGTGAGTGATTTTATTACTTGCCGCATCATATGATATGTTTTATAAAATTCGTTGACGCATGTTGTGACTTTTATAGTCATTCGTTAACGCATGTTTTTCGTGGGAAACCACGCATGCCGGTCTGCCGGTGCATCATTGGTATATTCAACGCATCCATGTAAAGCCATGGAACAAGTACAAGAAAATGAGTATGTATGTTTGTGAGTTGATGATTTTACTTATGTGTGACCTATAACTGTGGCAAAGAAGAATCCCACTGAGCTTGTTGTTTTGCTCACTCCATTCCAATTAACATATTTTCAGAAGATCGAACTTGAGGTGTTTGCAGTTGGGATGGTGGATTGGACGAGGGTCATATGAAGCTCTTTATGTCATTTAGTAAATTTATAGTTTTCAAATGTTCTTGTCAATTTATTCATGTCAACTATTGTCTAAATTATTTATATGTAGTTTATGTATTCAACTGGACTTTTGGTGCGTTTAACATTATTATGTTACGAATTAAGTTTTTATGAGAATTATTTCATCTTGAGTATCCTTACATATTTCATGTGAAAGAATGGTACAAGTATATTTTTCTTTTAAAAAAAAAGATGTCTAAAATATTCTTCAAGAATTGTTCCAATAACCTTATATTCCAAAATATAGCAAATCAATTCCAAGATTGATTCTCAAATTTATTTTGTTATGAGTCTAAAAATTTGATTTTTTAAGTTTTAAAATTCAGCAACTATATTATGAAATTCATTGGCTTTTAAATAATTTGCAAATTCGGACCTTTACTTTCTTAACGTTTTTTTTAAGTTGTCCTTTAAAATTCAAATTTTATCATAGAAAATTTGTTCACGCCTTAAAATTTACCATTTCAAACCTTTTAAATTAAAAATTAAAATTTTGAAAAATGGGGCGTGACAGTTGGTTATCCTGTTGACCATGCAGCGAAGGAAGAAGATGATAGACTTATCGTTTTTATGAAGGAGAAGAAGAAATCTAGCAAGTCACTCGTAAACAAAGCGAAATCTGTAAAGGAAAATTCAAGCAAAGGGAAATCTTCTAAGGTTGTTTCATAGGAGGTGTATTCTGTATCTAAACAAGAGATTTCTAGGTATTTTATTTTTTTGTTATTTGGGTATAACTTTGTTATTCTTTGAGTATTTTTTTGTTTATTAGTGTATTATTCATTTAGTCTTTGGGTATTATTTTTTCTGCTATGGGTATTATTTTTTCATGTTTGGGTATCTCTGTTTTACACTTTGGGTATCACTTATTTAATGTTCTTGTATTATTATTTATTTGCTTTTTTAGTATGTAATAGGTCATTTTGTTGTAGTTATTTTGTTAATTGAATTGTTTTGTTATTCGTTATTCGATTTTGTGTATTTTTTGTGATTGTTTGATATATATTTTTTTATTATGTAGTTGTATTTATTGTATTATTTGGTTATTATTTTTGTATTTTTTGACTTTTACATTGGGTATTATTTTTATTTCGTTGGGTATTTTGTTATTCATCTTTAGGTATCAATTAGTTTGTCTTGAGGTATTTTTTGTTGTTGATGAGATATTTGTTAATTGGTTTTTATTATAATTTCTTTTGGATATTACTTAATGTATTATATATTATTTTTCTTGTAGTAGAATTATATCTCAGTGTTGTCCACATGAATTATGTGAATTGGTGAAAAGTTTGAATGATCAACAATGGGAATCTTTGGTGTGTATTGGTTTTGAAGGTTCGCTGGATTTAAAGCTTAATAGGCTTGTAAACAATGGCATGACTGATTGGCTTGTTGAAAATTTCAATGGTAGCAGTCGTATGTTAATGGTTGATTATTTTTGGCAGTTTACTGTTACTGCTAATGATGTTTACGATGTGTTTAAGATTCCAAGGAACGAAGGGAGAGAGGTCCCTCTTTATAGTAGGTCTGATGATTGTTCTGCTTTTAATAGTTTTGCTGAGAAGTATGAATTTGTTGCAAAGAGTCCGATATGGAAACTTCCTTCGATTATTAAGGATAAATGTCCTTATGGTAGTGATGATTTTAAGCGATTGTTTGTTTTATATAGTCTGTGTTCTTTTTTTCGTCCTTCTGCAAATAGAAGTGTAAATCCCATCTTTTTTAAAGCATTAGAGAATCCAGACTGTATTAGTGAGTTTGATTGGTGTGAACTTGTATTGAGGAGGTTGTCTGAGTCTATTACTTTGTACAAAAAGGGTGCGGTAAAAAACATCAGTGGCTGTGTCATTCTTTTACAAATAATATATTTTCACCTGTTGAAGTGGAGAGGTGTTTGTGAACCTCATTCTATTCCATTGATCAAGCATTGGACTGATGAGAAGTTGAAGAAAAGGGTTGCTCAAGAGGTTAATGCTGGAACATTTGGTTTAGGGGAGTTAGTTGAGGATTTGTATCCACTATCTAGTAATGGAATCCTTAATAAAGCACCAACGGATTCAAGGTGTGATTCAAAGAATGAGGAGGAGAAGGAAGATGATGATCAATTTTAGGTATTTATTTAGGTACTGTTTGGGTATTTATTTTTACTGTTTGGGTATTAATATGTTTATCTAGGGATATTTATTTTTTATCTTTGGGTAATAATAGTTTTTATATGTTATTATTCTATTAATTTTTGTTTATTAGTTAATTATTAATTATTATTGGTTGTTTTTATTATTTACATTTTATCTTGTAGGAGATAAAAGAATTGTTGTTGTCAATTAAAGGAGAAGCAAGAGAATTTTCTGAAAACCTTAATATAAAGGTTCAGAAGCTTATGGATTGTATCCAGAATGCAAATTTAAACAGTTCTCAGTACTTCTGAATATGATGTGTCTGACACTCATAAATTTTTTATGAATCCTAAGCTTCATCGTTATGTTGATAAGCATGTGAAGTATGTGACATTAATGAAGCAATTTGCTGATTCAGCTCCGAGTTTTGATTTGCTTACTCCAAATCCTGTTGTTTATGAAACTAACCTTAGTAGTTCTGAAGATTGGTTTGATGAGGCTTACTATGGAGACATTGTTGGAGACACTGTTAATTTGTATAATTATAAAAGAAAAATCGTTTGTAAGATTGATAAGGGTGTTCAGGTGCCAGATTCTGAGAAGGTCGTTCATGACAAGGGTGTTCAAGTGTCTGATCCTGAGATTTCTGAGAAAGTTGCTCGAAAAGATAAAGTTTCTGATGATGGTCAAGCTGGTAAAAAAATGGAAAAAGTTGCTCGAAAAGATAAAGTTTCTGGTACAGATTCTGAGGTTCGAAAAGTTATGAAGAAGTTTGATAAAGCTGCTGTAGTAAAGAGTGCACATGTTAAGAAGACTCCGCAAGGTGCACTGATGTTGAAGAGTAGGTTGGGTGGTCTTGATGGTGAACTTGAAGAAGCAATACAATCTGTTAGCATGAAGAGAGAGAATATAGGTGATGATATTAGGAGTTTGTTTTGGTTGATAAATGATGAAATTGGATATGTATCCAAATTGGTGAGAGCAAATTCGCTTTATAAAAGAATGTTCCAAACTCACTTGGAGGTTGTGGATTTCTGTTTTTATGATGGAGAGGGATTTGTTGCAGTGTAAGTATTATTTCAATTTTTTGATTTTTAGTTTTTATTATGTGTATATAATGTTTTTTTTAACTTTTTTTGTTTTGCAGGGATAACTATTATTCACACAAAGATTGTGTTTGTGTGTATAAAGATGGGATAATGAGTTTGTCACCTAATGAAGAAATTGACATCTCCATCATTACTGCATGGTGCTTGGAGGTTAATGCTGAGGTTATTTCTGATTCTAGGAGGAGCAGATTTTGTTTTAATCTTAATCACAACGTAAGACTCCTCTTTATTTGTTTTTGTGTTATTATTATTGGCATAATGAGTTGTTTTTTAGCTATTTTTGTTGTATACTTTAATTTATTATGGGTATAATGTTTTTGTCTTTGGGTGTTAATGTATTGTTGATGGGTATTACTATTTGTTCTTTAGGTATTTTACTTTTTTATTTCGGTATTTCTCATTTGTTCTTTGGGTAATTTATTTTTTTCTTTGGGTATTTCTCAGTTGTTGTTTAGGTTATCTTTATGTGTCAATGAATTGTTGTTGGGTATTTTATTTGTTTCTTTGGATATTTTTTAGTTGTTATTTAGGTTATCATTGGGTGCCTCGGTATTACTAATTGTTCTTTGGGTATTACTAGTTGTTATTTAGTAAATTGTTATTGGTGTTTATTTTTTTACTGTTTATTATATATGAATTTATATTTTATTTTATTTTGTGGAACAATATTTTGTTGAACGAGTTGTAGTGAATGGAGAATCTGCTAAAGTTGTTGAAAATGATGTTTACTCATCTTGGAATGAACGATTGTCTGTCTATGAGGGTTCATTCATGACTGCTGATATGATTAGTCTTTATTATTTTTTATTTTTTGGTATTTTTTTATATTATTATTTTTTAATTATTTTTTTATAGCTTTTTAATCCTGTTGGTATCCACAATCATTATGTTGTTGTTGCAATTAATTTTGTTGACAGCAAAGTACACTTGTTGGATAATATGAGGCATAAGGAGAAGATTAATGATTACACTAAATCTGCTCATTTATTGATATATATCTCTAACATTTTAAAAGTTTTTGTTTGTTTGTTTTTATGATATGTTAATTTAATTTTTGTTGTTTTATGTTTTAGTGTATGTTGATTAGACGATTTTTGGCATCAAAGAAACATCCTAGAGTTTATGATGTTGGAAATTTTGTTTATGTGAGTGTATCATTGAAATGGCAGACGGGTAAGCCCGATAAAGATTGTGGTGTTTACATGATTCATCATATGAAGCATTTCAATGGTACTGCCTACACAAGTCCAGATTTGACAAATGTATTTTTTTCTTCTTAATTGATTTTTTTATTCTTTATTGTTTGTTATATTGTTTGTTATTAACTTATTTTATTTATAATTATTTTTTCTTTTTAGGCTGAAATTCGCTTAGTGATGAGCGCTGAATCTGTTCTGTGATAGTGCTTTCCAACTTCAATGAGTCTAGGAGTAAAATTATAGAGAATGTTTATGATTTTTATAAGTCTAAACCAAAGTAGATAGAGGATTTGGCCAATGAGAAGAAGCTGAAACAGCAAAAAGCTAATGAGTTAAAGAAAAAGCGTGCTGCGGATAATTTAAAATAAATGGATACTAATTTGGGAAGGGGGAAGAGGAGGAAAGTGAACTTAAAAATGTTTGTTTCAGGTTGTTTTGTTTATTTGGTGAACAATTTGTAGATTCAGGTGCATGAACAATGGTTATTTTGAGGTTGAATGTGGGGTTTGGTGATTTATTATTAGAAAATGGTTGTCTTGGATAAGTATGACTGTTAATATTTTTTTGATGATTAGTGTAATGATCTTAGAACATTATAGTTGTTTGTATGGATGTAGTTTATATATGGGTATTAGTACTTAGTTTTTTGAATTAATTTTTTTGTTATGGAGCTATTGATTTATTTGTTATTGTTTATTCTTGTTATATAATTTATTTACTTGTGATATTTGTGATATGTTCTTTGTGTATTTGTGACTTGATCTTTGGGTATTGTTTATATGATTTTTGGGTATTTATTATCTGGTTTTTGGGTATTGCTGGTCTGATATTTAGGTATTTATTGTTGTTTACTTGTTTTTTTTAATAAGAATCAATATTAATTTTATTTATTTTTATAAAAATATTTTTATTGTATTCTGTATATTTTTGTATTTATTATTAAAAGTTATTTATTTGTTTATAATTTTATATGGTATTTGTGTTTATGTATTTGTGTATTTTTTTTATTTTTGGTCTTTGGGTATTGGTAAATTGATCTTTGGGTATATGTAATCTAGTCATTGGGTATTTTGTTTGCTCAAATGGTGTAACACGCAAGTGCACATGATTGTAGTAGTAGCAGAAAGGTAACCAAGTTATATATCGAACACAGAGAGATGAGAGATTGCAAGGTATGATTGTTGTTCAAATTCGAAAACTCAAATAAGTAATAAAAGTGGAATGATTCTATGTCTACTAGGCTTGTCACAAAAAGTAAACTACCTATAACTTTTATGCAAAGTAAGCAAGTGGAGAGAGTATGCATTAGTGTACTATCCTATGTTTCATATGGTGTTGTATCACTTAATCATGCAATGAGCTATTGGATAATCAATTAGGCGAAGCCTCATCAAAGTGCATAGGTTTCCCTAATTACACATTAAGGGCTCATTTGGTTCGTAAGATAAAACTATCTATCCATCGAAAATATGCCTATTCACTAAGAATAATTCTCATTATCCTAGGAATTTCATCAAATACTTAGCATGCATATAGCCTTATGAATAGAATATTAAGGAAAAGAGCTTAATTCTCATTTATTGCTACTTCCCTAATGGCCCTATGATCAATTAAGCATACCAAGTATTCATACATATCATCAATATAGAGAATTAATCATCCAACAAGTCATAGCAATCATAAGATCAACAATAACACCACATTACTCCATAGGAATCATACACCAATGCAAAAGGGTATTAGCCCATGGCTAAATTGGATAATAAATTAATAATTAAGCTAACTATAATCATCATAGCAATGAAATTAAAGAGAAATTGTAAAGTATTACCTATTACAAGAGAAATGGTAAAGATACACACTACCTTGAAATTATATCTAATGATCCGCCAATGGAAAATACAATTCAATCGGTCATAACGTAGCTCTTGATGTAACGAAATTGCAGGAACAAACGGATTAACGATCCGTGCGGTAGATCAAAAGTAATCGAAGAAATCTAATGAACCCAACTAGTAACTACCCCTAACTTCTAAGAATCTAGAGAGTGAGTGATGATGTGTGGAATGTGAAGAAGAATGTCCTTCGAAATATGAGATAGAAGTATATATAGTACCCTTTGATCATTTACCAAGTTGCCCTTCATCAAAACGCCCGAAAATACAAAAATAACCCAAAAAATCCGAATCTCAGCATCACTGTCGATCACAAGGGATGGGCTGCCGATCTAGCTCGATATTTTACATTCACGAGCATCAAGCTGCTGATCTAGAGATCAGGCGCGCGACCTGCTGAGCTGGGGTGTCGACCAAGGCACCTCGGCTGCCGATTTGGACACTTCGTGTCGGTCAATGCTCGACTTCCTCATTTTTGTCATATCTTGAGTTCTAGAGCTCCGATTGATTCGATTCTTTTTCCGTTGCGACCCTCTCTTCGAGCTATTTAACATGGTATAACATTTTCTTCCATTGGATCAACTCAAAAATTCTGGATTTTTACGAACTTGCTCGTCTTTCGCTACAAAACACAACTTTCTAGCAAAAAAGGGTTAAATGCACAAAGTGTAGCATGTTAGGGTCAAATATGAATATAAGCACATCAAAACCCTAGAGAAATGGATGTGAAATCATACAATTATGACCCTAATCATATTTGTGATATTATCTTTGGGTATTTGTTATCTGGTCTTTGGGTATTGGTTATATGATATTTGGGTATTGTTGTTCTGATCTTAGGGTATCTGTTTTTATGTCTTCGGGGTATTTATGTTTATTTAACTGATTTTTGAAATAAAACCAATTATTTTATTATTTTTTGTATATATTTATTATTATAAATTCTTTTTATAATTATAATTAATATTTTTGGGCATTTTTGGCCTGGTTTTTGGGTATTTGTTACATTATCTTTACGTATTTGTGTTTATTTAGCTGTTTTTTGTAATTTTATTTTCCATTATTATTATAAATTGCTATATATTGTTGTTATTATAAATAGTTTTTATCGTATTCTGTTTATTTTTTTTTATATTTCTTTTATTTAATACTTATAAGTTATTTTTGAAATTTTAATTTATTATGGTGTCAATCTTTTATTTCTTGGGTATTTTTTTTTTTTTGGTCTTTGGGTATGCTTTATATGGTGTTTAGGTATTGTTGACATGGTCTCTTGGGTATTTTATTTAATTGTTATTATTGTAATTTTGTTTTTGCAAATTTATTTTATTTTAATTATTATCAAACTAATATTTATTGTAATTATTAATATGTATCTGTATAATTAATATTTGTATAGTTAATATTTAAAATATCAAGAATTTGTTTTTGATATTTTTTTCGGGTATTGATTGACTATTATTTAGGTATTGATATTTTATATATTTGGGTATTATTTTTTGTTCTTTGGGTATTGAAAGGATAAAATATCAGTGTATTTTTTTAACAATAATATCTATTATTCTAACATTCAAAATAACCATTCAAAGACACATTAATATTAAACTATTCAAAATAAACCTCTTATGAGGCATACAAACCAAACATTGTAATCGTTTTGTAATAAAAAAAAGTAGATAACTATTCTAACAAGTCTTGTTAATTGTTTTTTACAATTGCACGTATGAGTTCACCAGACACGAACTCATACTCAACAATGCTACCTACTGTAGCATTGTTTGCAAGAAGAAATTTCTTACATCCGCTGCACATTGAATGCACTCCAGCACCTCTTGTTCTCATTTGAACTTTCCACACTCTATCTTCCTCATCTTCCAACTTGATTTCTTTTTTGTTCAGCAGTCCGGTGGCAGTTATGAAATTTATGGGGATGTCCTATAAAACAATATATTAGTTAAATGAAATCAAAATTAGATATTGTGTGTCTCCTTTTTGTGATAAATGAAAGTAAAATTATATAAATTACCATTTTATTTGCTGTGAAATGGTAATCTTTGACCTCCTTTGTGAAACTCAAACTATTCTACCCAAGTTGAACTTCATCTTCATCATCATCATCATCATCATCATCATCATCATCATCATCATCATCATCAT
>JAPKLY010002191.1:0-28282 GCA_026898435.1 Prunella vulgaris | reverse complement strand
GTGATATTTATATTGTTTAAGTGTTTCACACTATGAAGATTAGTAATGCAATTAGAATGAACACTAGTATCACTATCAATTGCACACTAGTACTTTATAGTGCTAATGTTGATACTACTTAAATTTAAGTTGATATTAGGTCTATATCTTTGTAATATATCTTAAGAATAAAAATAATGATGATGTATAAGTGATATTTATATTGTTTAAGTGCTTCACACTATGAAGATTAGTAATTCAAGGAAATATTATGAAATAACCTAATAGTATTACTCTTTTGTGAGGATGGTACTAGGAAATAACCTAATAGTATATAATACTAGACTGAGTAGTTCCTAATACCATCCTCACAAAAGAGTGATACTATTAGGATCCCAACATCAATACTTGTAAATAGAATCACTAAATCATTAATCAAATTGATAATCACACACCAAATCACTAAATTTATCATAACATGGAGTTTTGGTAAACATGAGGATATGTGAGTACTACAAGTGGATATGACTACTACAACTATCACAAGTACAATTTCAACTAACAGATAACACAACCAGTAATCTTTTCGTACAACAAGTGTATATCTTTGAACTAATTTTGTTTTTTATATCAAATCTAGTAATTTAAAACTAAAATAGCTACTATCTTGCAAAACTTTTATTTTTAGTAGTAATTTAAAACTAAAAATTAAGGAAATAACCTAATAGTATTACTCTTTTGTGAGGATGGTACTAGGAAATAACCTAATAGTATGTAATACTAGATTGAGTAGTTCCTAATACCATCCTCACAAAACAGTTATACTATTAGGATCCCAACATCAATACTTTGTAAATAGAATCACTAAATCAGTAATTCAATTGATAATCACACACCATCATGAATAATTTCTAATACTATCCAAATTATTACCAATAAATATTAGTATTATTTTTAGATATAACTAATACTACTTGCCAAACATACTATTACCAATAATATTAGTATTATTTTTATTTTTTGAATTTTAGGAACTACTCAATCTAGTATTACATACTATTAGGTTATTTCCTTAATTTTTCATAATATATTATCTATTTGAAAATATATGTTTGTATAAATGAATAGAATGTGACAATCTGTCAGATAAAAAAGAACAGGGAGAAGATAAAATAAAAAATTTCAAGCATTAATAAATATTTTTTATATATGTAAATTTTAAAACCTGATTATTTTTATTGGACGGGGGTTAAACATTAATTTGTGTTTAACTATTATTATTTGTATTAAATGACTTTTTTTAAATTTGTATACTGTTTTTTTGTTAATCATCCAATTTAATTTATTAATATTATTTATTTTATTTTAAATTTCCTTCTTTTCAATATACGTGGCATTTCAATTTGTCTTTTCTTTTATATGTTCTTAAATTATATCACACGGTTATCATTTAATAATTGATTATTATTAATTTTAATTTTAGTTTGCATCTTAATAAAAATTGATAACATGCACGGTTATAATTTAAAATTTGAAGATTTTAATAATACCTGATAACATTCACATTTTTTATATAAGATTTTAATATTATTTATTTTAATTTAGATTTGCATACATTATTTCGATAACCACCCACTATGTTTTTAACTTTTTTTAATCGTACGTGGCTTTTCAATATGTCTTGTTTTTTATATATATTTTTAAATTCTATCACACCTTTATCATTTGCATCTTAATAACATGCATGGTTATAATTTAAAATTTTAAAATTTTAATAAAACCTGATAACATGCATGGTTATAATTTAAGATTTTAATATTATTTATTTTAAGATTAATTTGAAAATATTTTGAAGTACTTTGGAGATTTGGTCAATTTACTATAACCTAATAATATGCACGAACAATTTTAATTTAATAATTTTATATTAAACATTTTTCAATGAAAATAAAAATAAAAAAATAGTAAAAAATAAAATATATCATAATATTTTTTTAGTCAAATCGTATAATGTATCGTAAAAATAAAATATATCATAATATCTCAAAAATAAAAATTGAGATATTTTAGGCTTGATATATTTTTCATGAAATTTAATCCTAATGACATTGCAAAACTAAAAATTTGTTGGAGGGAATTAAACCCCCATAAATAAGATGGATTAAGAGAGAATCAGCCCGCCTAATTATGCTTAAGGCGGAAATTATGACGCAATTAATTACATAATTATTAATGAAATTTATTAATTAATTTTCATTTAATTAAAAATATTAAAAATTATTGACATCTACATTTTGAACAAACATCTTTACCCCTATTTTAAAGGTTCAGTTACAACACCATACATTTATAAAGACATATTTTAACATTCATACAATGAAAATGATTTATTTAACTTTGATACAATTTGTGGACCCAATTCTCAATACATGCTGTCTTTTTGACTTGTGTGATTAGACAGCACACTGCACACAGCAGTTCGTGACTGCCTGTGTGAATTTTTTTTTTAAATTTTGATTTTTTTGTTATTTCTATTTATCAAATTCTAAATTAATTGCAGATATTTTTTTTAACCTTGTACAACTGTTTTTCATTGCTTTTTTTTTTTTAAATCACTTCATTTTTATATTTAATTTTTTTCAGATTCATTTTAAATTGATTTTGATTTAAAATCAATCAGATTTATCTTTTAAATTGGAAAAATAACATTTGTTCACGTCAAATTTTTGCATATTAACCCCAAAAAAATTTAGAGTAATTTTTTGATTAATAGAGCATATTTTTCGAGCCTTTCGGTTTTTGCATAACAAACCACACAATATTTGCATAATATAAAAAATAATTTGCATAATACAAAAACTATTTACCCCAACTTAAAAAAAAATCTGCATAATAGGTCAATAATATTTTGCATAATAGGTCCGATGCCAGGATCGTCGCTCCTCTCTCTCTCTCTTTTCTTCTCTCTATCTTCTCTCTCTTTTTCTCTATCTCTCCACTTTGCGCGTGAATGAATGTGGTCGACGACTTTTTTTACAGGCTTCGTGTAGTATACTAGTGTGTATCGATTTATGGGCCTATTGTGTCAGAGATAATTGTATCATTCGTAAATTTTGAAAAATTAATGTACCAACTTTAAATATAGTGTTTTAAATTGTATGGGTAGTCAATTAATCCTATTTTTAATTCGTTTAAAATCTCTTTTGTTATATATATTTGTAATTTTATACACTCATTAGTTTATATCAAAATATTATATATGTATTATTGTTAATCGTATGTATCATAAAACGGATATATATAATAAATTTCACATATAAAATATTTTTTGGTATATTAATTTATTTATGGACTTAGTTGTATATATTAAAACATATTAACTGATATAAATTTTGTTATTATGTATATGTTATTTTATTTTTATACTCTTTTAATATATACAATATTAGTCATTAATAATATTAATTTTTTCTTTTGTATATTATTAGATATTCTAATAGATTTGATGCGATGATACTATATTTTTAAAGTTATAGTTAGTATATAATAATGAATAGTAATGTAGTGGTGAGTTTTTAATTTTTATACTTTATAACATTAGGTATCACATTGTGTTTTTAATTTTACTTAAAATAATATATATTTTTAAATTTATTATTTATTTTTTAAGTAATAAAATATATATACGATTGGCTTTCGTGCAACGCACGAGAATATACTATCCTAGTTATAATATAAATGGATGAATAAATATGAGTTTATATTTAAAAAAGTAGGTGTTTAAAATAAGATGATGTGGAGGAGAGAGAGTGGTTGGATGGATGAAATTTTATCCATCCACTGTGGGTGCTCTTAGTAAACTTTCACACACTCCGATGACGCATGTCATTGGTTGCTGACCGGAGATTAAAAAAAATGTATCGGATTAAAATTCCTTAAAAGGTTGGGTTTTATAATAATAATCGTTGTTAATAATATTTGAATATTATTATTATCAATATATTTAATTATATATATATATTTTCCACATATTGAAGTGGATTATATTAGAGGGTAGTTATGTAACTTCCCTGGGGTTAATTCTTTACATACTTGTCACAGACGGAGGGAAAAATAGGGGGATAGAACATCTCTCTGAAACATTCCCAAAACAATGACAAGTTAAAGCAGAAGTTAATTCCTTGATAATATCTCCCTGATAAAGATCAAAAACTCATGTAGAAAATGAAACACATTCCGATACTAGACATTACCGATTCGTGAATCAACGTACACATACCATTATGTGTATTGGACTCGGAGTACGGAAGGACTGGATCCTAAGGGATAGGACACAGCTAGGATACCAACAGGGTTCGTAACTAATTCCGCATTAAAGGTAAGTGACCTTTTCGTGTTGGTCACGAGATTTGATTTGGCGATCAATTCCAACATATGGTATCAGAGTCATATTGTTGGTATCCCGTTTTCATTAATGGCATGCTTAATATTTTTTTTACAGCAGTGATTTTTTTTGGTACTATGAGATTACTGATGAAATGGGTTTGATAATTTTTTGTGAATCATTTGATGTTTGGACATGTTATATGTGTTAATTATCATGCCTATGTGTTTTGTGCATGTTGTTTACGTTGTAAAGGCCATGTATGCAAGATTTGTTTTTTCCGAACACTTTGATCCTCAAAATAGTCGATTTTTCCATTGATTGAAATGGATTGATTTTGGTATCAATGGATAGAGGGTGAGATGAGGATTCCAGGGATAATTTATATGAAATTTTTGGCCTGGTGGATTATTTACTATGATTTTTCAAAGTTTGTTGATTTTTCAAAACCGACTAGATTTTAAAATACAAAATACGAACGATTTCAGAAATCTTTCGTAGAGTTTCTGAATACTGGGTAATAGTACGTATGATGAGGATTCCATACATATTTTTTGTGTAATTTTTGGATAAGAAACAAAAGAGTTATGATTTTTTGAAATTTTTCGTGACTCGGTTTTAGATCTTAAATTACACCATGAAATCGAATGAAATCGAGTTTGTTCTTGGTATGGTATTAATCTACGTTTCATGAGGATTCCATCCATGTATCGTTTGTGAATTTTCGTTGAGTTTTGAGCAAGATACGAATTTTTGAAAAAAATTCGCGATTGGGGTAATTTTGAACTTTTTAAGAAAGTTTTGGGCCTATTTTTAGAGAATTAGATACTCTTAAGGGGCCCAAATGCAATTACTCAAACTCGAATCCGACCCACTTAGAGGCGGGTCAGACCCGACCAGGACACCGGCGGCTGACGGCTACTGCTCGGCGCGTGCGGGCGCATGTAGGTGCGTGGCAGCGGCTAGTGGCGCATGGCGGCGCATCCGAACGTTTCCGTGCGTGTTCCGGCGCGTGCTATCCAGTTTCGTCTTGTTTTTTTACCATTTTTAGCTAGTTTTGTGTCCGTTCGGATGCATTTTCATGTGTTCCAATGTTGTTTTTGAAGTGTGGCTTCATTTAAATATTTTTATTTTCTTTAAGGACTTATGTAAAGACTTTTTAGTTGAAAATATGTGTTATATGCTCCTAATGTATATCTTCAATTCTTAAATCATGTTTAATTGGTGTATGAAATTGTTTGAAAAAACTCTGGTTAATCCGGGAAAGTGGGAGCCAATGAAGTTAAACTAATTTTTCACTTGTGAATATACCTAATGCTAATTGGAAATTGTGTTCCATAAGCATTGAAATAGAGGAAATTCATGTGTTAAAGTTTAACTAACACTTTAATGTGTTTGTTGTTTTTTGGGCTGCTAATTTTTCAGGGATGTCAGAGAGCGGTACAGTTTCTGAGAGCGACACCAGGATCAGTGATGAGGTCCTACATGATTTTATGAATTATAAGATGAAGCGTACTCACAACTTGAGAGAACACTTCATTGAAGTGTTGGAACAGTTTAACCATTTGTTGGTTTTAATTCGCAACAAGAAACTTCCATTCGATGTTCTCGAACAAATTAAAAGCATTAAAACCTGGGCCAGAAATCTTCCACCCTACTTGGAGGAAGATTTTTGGGAGGTCTCGAAGTCTTCTGGAGAAGAGTCCGATGGACTAGACATAATGATTCATTGACGTTTGCTTCGAGAAAGAAAGTTCGAACTCAGACTCTTAGATCGGCATGCTTGAGGATGGGAAAGATTAGTTGTTCTGATTTTCTGAGATTGGGGAGTCACATAAAAGATCAGATGAAGAATCCATTCTTGGATCCTCTAGCAAAGGCTATCTATAATACTGGAACTAGAGAGTTTAATTCTTCTAATTTTTTGGAAGTCGAATAACAAGTTAGATCGTGCTCTGTGGATCTTCTTGAGTTGTTTTTGTATAAACTAAATTGATACTCATTGGAGTTCTTTGGTTTTTTCAGTGATAACAGCTTATAACTTGTTTTTTCTATATAGTTGTGATTAAAGTGGTTGTTCAATGCTATTTATTTTGTTTTAAATACTTGAACGTGAGTTTTATGTTTTGAAATTAGGGTCGATTTTGAGATGCATGATGAGATCGAAGATTAGTAACTCTAAGTTATTTTTTAAAAATCGAATCGTGTATCTGGAATCAAAGTCGAGTAATCCTAATACGAACTTTTCTTGCTGGTTAAATGACCCAAACCGTTTGAAAAACTATTAGAGTTGTGTTTCTGTTGCTATTGTTTTTTGGGTATATGGGTTCCTATTAGATAAGGATACAAGATGGATTTTTTCCTATTTCATTACATTTAGAACTGACAATTCATGTTTTGATCATGTCTGTTTGATTTCTCATAAGTCTGATGTACTTGATGTTTCAGACATCTATTTGGGCAAATTGAGGAAATTGATTGGAGACATGAAAGTCTATCTAAAATATTCGGGGAATTGTGTAATGAAAAAGGGTTGCCTGACAATTGACTTTCCTTTATAGACATCAGTGATTTGGTGTTGCCGAAAGAAGGAATAAAACATTGTTAGAAATGTTAAGATCCATATAGACACGAGCTAAGATACATATCTTTTAAAGAGAGACGTTACTTAAATTGGCTTATGTGTTTAATCTAGTGTCTTCTAAGTCCATTACTACAACTCCATATGATTTAGGATGGGTAGTAAAACATGTTTCTTGAGTACCCTTAGAACATCAGGATATGCAATCTTCACATGTTTTTCCCGAAAAATGTGGAAAGTTGAATCCTAGTTGTTGTGAGTATATTTTCATAAATTACTGTGAAAATTCTAAGGAATACATGATCATAGGAGCTTTAGTGGGAGCATGACTTGTAAGGAATCGCAAAATCCATATTTTCTGGAATTAAGTTTTCCTTATAGAGATTGGCATTGGAAATGCTAAACAGTTTTTCGAGATTAAAGAAACCAAAATCTGTCTGATCCAAGTGGGAGAAGTTTTATCAGTTGATGATGTGGATCTTTGATAGATATTTGCTTGTGAAGGTTGCATGTTGAGGATTTAGTGACTCTTCAATTTGGTAATAGATCACACTCTCGGAAAAGTTTAAGGAAATAAGTGCTTGAGAAGCATTATGACATAGAAGGACGAACCTTCTTTGTTTCTTCAGAATTTAGAAGAAAGCAATAGAACTTTATTAAAATCTATGAAGTCTAAACGAGTTAACAATCTTGTAGAGTTTCCAAAGGGACAATAAATTTTGGGAATAACTAGATTCTCAAGATTATAAGTTATCAAATGACTCAATAGGAGAGGTTTGAAGATCACTTGGTGACTACAAAAAGATGTACTCTACTGAAGGGTTAATCTTTTTCACCTATTGTGAGATTTGCCTCAATTCATCTACTTCTAGCTATAATGGCTAGTATAGGATTAGAATTTACATCAAAAGGACGTTAAGATTGTTCTTCTCAGTGGGAGAATTAGAAGATGAAATCTACATGGTATTGTAGGATTTATTCTTCAAGAACGAGAGGATAAAGTTCATAAATTGATAAGTCGATTTATAGACTTAAGTAATCCTCAAGATCAGTGGTGTTATGAAATTTTGCTAGATGCTTATCTCATTCAACTTTGTTTTGGGAAAAATGAAGACCACTGTGTTAAAGGTAAACGTCCTAAGAATTGTTTTGTAATTCTTTTTCTGATGTAGATGATGTAATGTAAGTCGGAAACAATATTGAGTATTCCAAGATGAAAAGGGTGAGGCAGTGTAGATAATTAATGGTAATATCCATGAGAAGTGTTCAAAGAATTTTTGAAGTATCTTTTAAAGACTTAATTCAAGAATGTCTTAGAACATCTCAAAATGGACACCTACAAACCACTGGATACTCGAATTCTAGAGGCAAGTATTTGAGTCAAGATATGTGTCCCGAGACTCAAGAAAATTAGAAAGAGTTGTTCAAAGTTCTATACATAAATTAGACATCTGTTATGCCATTGGTCTACCTGACAAATATTTTTTTTAATCCTGGGATAGTGAAGAGGATTTTTCAGATATCTAAAGAAATGGACTATTGATTATTTCTTTTATTGTCAAGGAAACTAGATGACATTGACTAAGTATATAGACACAGATTGGAGTGTTGATTTAGTTGAAATGAAATTCAAATTCCAGTTAAGTCTTATTGCTCAACAGTGGAGCAATCTCACAGTGTAGCAAGCATTACACTTGCACAGCGCTGTTCATATTGAATGCTTAGCTATATGTCATATGTTTTCTACAGTTTAAGAAATTATTTGGTTGGATAAATTCCTAAAATTTTGGAGGATACAAACACCCCAGTGGGAGTTGTGTCGATTCATTGTGATGATTAAGCAATCATGACTTACACAACAAATGCCAAATGTTTAGGAAGAACCAAATATATCAATGCAAAGTCCTATCTTTGTTAGTGATTTAGTTGATAAACTAAGTGATTCTAAGATACATTTCTAGTCGATTAACGGTTGCAAATCCTTTTGACCAAACATATTACTAAGTGATATGTTCATGGAACATGTTTGAGTTTTTGAGTTTGCATAGAATTGAATGCAATTCGATTGGGATGTTGAAGGTGTTAACTGACAGTTTAAATTGTAATTGTCAGTATTTTATGAATTATATGTGATTGAATCATATATAATATGTATGTCGACAAGTTATGATTGGCTATCTCACATGAGCAATCGCCTCTGAACTAGTGGGAGTTCAGAGATGAGATTATATTGATAAACATAATCGAGATAGATTTCAACCACGAATCTATCTAAGTTGTTATGAAGCTAAATTTTACAGGTATCCTAAATGTAAGTGATTGGATATCTGGGTTAAGTGTATGGAATGCATTTGAGTTGTAAGTTTACACAATGTCAAGTTTATATAAGACATACGCTTCCTACCTTGGAAGTTATAGACATTGTGACATGTGTTCATTGAGGAATAACATGTGCTTATAACCCTTAAAAGGAAATGAGAAAGATGAATCTCTGTTTTCTCATTATGTGTAAGTCCTAAAATTTCGATTACCCTTAGGACTTTCTTCTATATTTCTAAGACTACACTTTAGTGTTGCTACTTTAGCATGATACCAACAGCTATGAAGATAAGAGCGAAACGGGACATGACTAGGAAAGCAGCTACAGTGGGAGCCTGTAGATACTTAGAGAGAAAGGAAGAATGTCTTTATTTAACACACTCTATTGTGATTCATTGACTAGTCAATCAAGCTATGTGTTTGATTATGAATACATTAGATTTTGCGAAAAAGGTTGACTATGCTCTATTTTGAGAGATTCAATAGAGATATTTCAACAGGTGTTAAATGATAAGAGTTCTGGGGTATAACGAGTTGACTTAGTATTCAAGTTGTTCTGATTGAGGTGTTATATACTCCCAACGGATGTATAGCATGGAAACTCAATGCACTCGTGGGTCACACGAGGTATTGTCTGAATAAGAATGTGATTTATGAAGGAAATGTGTTAGAGACCATTAGACTTCATATGTGAGTGGGTGATGTTAATAATATTTGAATATTATTATTATCAATATATTTAATTATATATATATATATATATATATGTATATATTTTCTACATATTGAAGTGGATTATATTAGAGGGTAGTTATGTAACTTCCATGGGGTTAATTCTTTACATACTTGTCACAGACGGAGGGAAAAATAGGGGGATGAAACATCTCTCTGAAACATTCCAAAAACAATGACAAGTTAAAGCAGAAGTTAATTCCTTGATAATATCTCCCTGATAGAGATCAAAAACTCATGTAGATAATGAAACACATTCTGACACTAGACATTACCGATTCGTGAATCAACATACACATACCATTCTGTGTATTGGACTCGGAGTACGGAAGGACTGGATCCTAAGGGATAGGACACAACGAGGATACCAACAGGGTTCGTAACTAATTCCGCATTAAAGATAAGTGACCTTTTCGTGTTGGTCACGGGATTTGATTTGGCGATCAATTCCAACAATCGTGAAGTTCAGGATTAAATTAAAAATTGAATAAAAGGTGATGCACTTTATAGAATTAACCCTAATTAAAATCAAAATTAACTTCTCCAAGCTAAAGGGTCCATCATCTTTTAGTTGTGCACTGCGGTCCATATAATGAATTCGGTTAAAATGAGCAACCAAATTCACAGGCCTGATTAAATCATATGGAACTAGGCCAAATTGCCCAAGGAAATCCTTCAAAGCATATGGCTCAACCTGCCCAAATTTGGAATAAAAACGGAATGCATATTGGGTGAATCTTGGGCAATAAGCCTAATATCTTGGTCCTCTTTCATTCAGTCAATCTCTATGTTGGGGAGTTGCAATCTCTGTTGGGCAGGGGACATCGACAGAAAGTCCTGTTGTAATACATCAACCGAAGATAATGAGAATACATTGCCGATGTAGTCATTATTATTGTACACAAATAAAGGCGATGAGATAATCGAAACGGAGGCAAGGTGCCGACAACAAACTGGAATTGGGCACGGTGGCAGCGGAGGTTGGGTGAATATGTAGTGGTGTTTTGAGTAGCGATGTTGGGGTGGTGGATAGAGCTGGAACCGCGGTCCATGGTGGGTAGCCATAAAAAACAAGTATTGTCGTGGTTGTGTCGGGCGTAACTAAGGTGACAATCAGCACCACCGCTGAAGAAATTGGTCCATAGCCAAAAGAGGGCAAAAGGAGTGGTGGTTGTAAGCGCTGTCACTGGCGATATGAGTTGGACAGAGGGGCGCAATTCGACAGTCGTAGAGGGCTATCGATGCGAGTATTAAAATCAGCTTTTGCAGCGGTCGGAGACGAGGTGATATGGCTGTAGAGGGGTGATATTTGGGTAGTGGTCATATGTGGAACTGGACATGGGGGTGGCCCTGTGAAGAGCGTTTGTGGTGTTATGGTCCGAAAAGGCTGGTCCGATTGGGAGAATGTGAAGTCGGTGGAGTAGTGGTGAAGAGTGGGTTTGTGGGCGGTGGAGGGACTACATGGTGGCGGCGACGGTGGCACAGTTGTAGTAGTGCGAGCAGCGGGACAAACAAGGGCTGCCAAGAGTGGGGCCGACGACGATAAGGGTGTCATGTGAGTAATTGTTGAAAATCCCATTGACGACGGCTTCCAATTGAGACCAGATGAAATTAAATTCCTCCTTTATATCACTATAGTCATGGTTCACCAATTGATAATCCACGGAGTCGTTATGACTTTTGATATCAACTGATGTAGCGAGAAGAGTAATACTATTGTATAATCAGGATATTCTAAAAATCAATGGACTGATTACAATTGTATCGCTACCAACTGACGTAGCGAGAAGTGAGATACAAAAATTTGATTAATGTTGTCTTTCCGTTGATTCAATATGAATATCTAAAGAACAACACTTATAACACGAAAAGTGAATAAATTCAATAATTCTTTAATTCAATAATCAACTCCATTACAATGATCTTGAGACTTCGATTTATAATAACTAAACTAGAGTTTTAAACATTAAAGATCTAAGAGTTTGTCCAGTAACAATTAATTAAAACTTAATCAAAGTGTTAAATGATATAAAATATAATAAATAAAAGAACTAAATACATTTTTTTTATCTCCATCATAGGTTAGGCCTAAGGCCTTATTCAGTGTCACCCATTATTAATAGACCTAGATTAATTACCGATTTTATGAGATTATCATATAAAGTCATTAATTAAGCAAGTGTTTGATTGTACAAGAAAGAGGGAGAAGAGGTCAAACAAATGATGAAAATAAAAAAGAAAATCAGAGGAATATATTAATCATTAATAAATGTCACCGTTTATTTCAAAATTTTAATCTTGCTAAAATGTGACAATTCGCTATGACTTAACAATTTAATGACGGCACTCACTAATCTTTTAGTCCTCATTTACTGCTAATCAAATACCCATTAGTAGCTGATAATCTGCCTATCTTATTCAATTAATAACATCACTTTACCTAAATACTTCTTCTATGAAGGAATTTGTACCATACAAAATACACATTTAAAAAAAAAATATTTTATATATAATTTAGTGATATATTAATAAATATGTATAAAAATTAATATATTTTTTAATAATGTATAAATTTATGTGGGATGTTCCAATAAAAAAAGGTAATCCCTCCGTCCCACTATAAGTTGCTCATGTTGTCATTTTCGTCCGTCCCAATATATGTTGCTCATTGTTTTTTTACATTTTTTGAAAATTACTATTCATTTTTATTATTATTTTTACTACTTTTTCATTTTTCTCCATCACATCACTTATATTTTTTTTATTTTTCTATCAAATCACTTATATTTTTTTATTTTTATCTTAATTCGTATGCCCAAAAGCAATGAGCAATTTATAGCGGGAAGGGAGGAAATACTATAAATTATAGAGTATGAATCTAGTCTTGTATTGAGCGGAGACATGAATATATAACACGTGTCCCACAACATAAGAAGGTGGGCCAAACCAAAAGTCCTTGTACATTTCTTAGTTGCAAGTTCCTTCTTCGTCTATTTTAGAATAAAATTTTCAACTTTTTTTCAAATTGTGTTACAATATTTTTTTTATAAAAAAAATAATACTTTATATATTGATTTTAAAAAACTGAAACAATTTTTCTTTACCTTTTACAGTAACCTACTCTCTCCGTCCCGAAACTACTTTTATAGTAGTTTCGGACACTCGAATTAAGAAAAATAAGTGTGTAAAGTTAAATAATAAAATAAAAAAGTGTACTTTATTGATTTTTGTGAGCGTAAAAAACTTCCTTTTTAGGTGTATGAAAGAAGAGTTGAGACGTACAAATAAGAAAAGTGTGAAAATAGTTTTGGGAGGGAGTATTATATTTTCATAAACATCAATATGTTTTTTTAAAGGCATAAAAAGGAATATGTTGATTCACTATGCATTAATAAATAGATAATTTTAAATAAAAATGAGAAACTTGCACTCAAAAGGAAGAGGATAATTAGTGAATAAGGCGGCACATAAACGACCAAACTTGACTTATTTGACTGCAACAAGCAATGTTTTTAACTCCAAAATCTAAATCTTAATTGCGTGTACTTAGGTAAATTTAGGTACAAATTCTACTTTTAATTTATTGTAACCTTATTGCATCTGGTTGATCCGATAAGACACATTTAAAAAAAAAAAAGATGTGAGATCAAATTAAAATAGTGATACAGTTATAGAAAAATATGACAATATTTTTTTTAAAAAAAAGTAATAAGTTATTTTTATTATAAATATTATCAATTTTTTGTAAAAATATTATTATTTAACAACTATGGTTACAATATTTTTATTATTATTTTCATTCACATTAGAGAATTTTCAAACTAATGGCTATCTAAAGTAAATCATGGGTAAGATATTTACTCTCTACGTCCCACTATAAGTTGCTCATGTTGTCATTTTCATCCGTCCCACTATATGTTGTTCATTTGTTTTTTTTTTACTTTTTTTGGAAATTACTATTACTTCTTTATTATTATTATTATCAATATTTTTTACATTATTTTCATTACTTTTTTACTTTTCTCTATCACATCACTTATATTTTTTTCATCGCATCACTTATATTTTTTTACTTTTATCTTAATTCGTGTGCCCAAAAGCAACGAGCAACTTATAGCGGAACAGAGGGAGTAATATTTTACAAAAAATATATATTTAAAATGTATCATTTTATTTAAGACAAAAAATGACATATTTTCATTAAATAATTTTATCATTTTAAAAAAATGCTCCATATAAAATGCATTATTTTAAGATAAAAAAATTTGAAAAGCAATACATTTACATTAACAGATATCTTCAAAAAAGTGATAATAAGTATCACGGTGGGATGATTTCACATAGATTTTATCTTATGTTTAATAATCTCATACATAGTCATTACTCTCTCCGTCACACAAAAAATATTTTTAATAGAGGAATGACACACAATATAAAATAAATGAATAGTAACTGAAGTTTTGAGGGGGTAATTTAGGAAGTTTTTATATGCAAAATAAAGAAATTTATTGGGGTTGTGTATTTATGGGCCAAAAGGAATAATATTTGGTATAAATTTATAAATAGTGAAAGTAAAATTTAAGAAATTTTATCATCTGTGTGTGTGTGTTTTTTTGTTGGATAAAAAAAATTGGATAGCCTTCGAGAGAACTAGGTGGTACATTCTTTTAATGGCTTAGTCTAATATAAATCAACTATACTGTATAATTTAAATGTATTTTTAAAAATTATTTTATAATTACTAAAAATTATCATTGTTTCTACTAAAAGTCACTTCTATTATAATTTGACAAGTCATAAATTTTTTAGTAATATAAATATTTAAAAATACATTTAAGCTCCATTTGGATGAGTGGATTTGAAATCCGTAGATTTCACACACAAATAATCATTCTCTTCAAGTAAGTTGTTGTGACCATAATTATACGGGTTTGAGCCTCCGAACGAGGTTCTATTGGAATTTGGGTTTATCCCAAAATGAGCCAAATTCCTTTAATGAAATAGTGTAGGACCTTATTATGCTTAATTGTAGTAGACTCAATTTTAAATGACAATTAGATCTTTTATGTCTTTTATTATTGACTCTCTATAAACAGAGGGTCTCCTCCTCATTTGTAAAGGACTGGATTCATGGAGTAATACACAAACAGGCTAGGGGGCTCTCAAGAGAGCACTCAAAGCCATATTTTAGGGAGGGTCTCTCAAGTTTCTCCCCCATTGTTATTTTTCTTATTTATTTATTCACATATTTTTGTTTGTTATCCGATAATCGGGGATACCTCTATAGCCACATAAATTCGTCCATATAACCCGATAAATCGGCAACAACATAAGTTAAATTAATTTACAAATATATAGATTTGATTTATGTTTAAAACAGAGAAATTCTAAATCCTTATCAAAATCATTCATTTAAAATAACTCCTCTCTACCCCTTTCCATCTCTATCTCTCCCGATTTTTTCCATTCTCTCTCATCTATTTACCGTTCGTGATTTGAAATATATGTCTTCTTACATGTATTTTTTTTAAAAATCCATTCATTTTCAAATTCATCCATCCAAATGGAGCCTTAAATTGTATGATACACCTAATACGTTAAGGGGGTGTTTGCTTTACTATATAGGATTAATAGAGCAGGATAAGATTTCAAAGGAATGCATTGATTGTAATCCTAATTTTAAAATATTATGTGTTTGATATTTATGATTGTCTTCTTAAAATTAATCCCAGTTTGGGTTTAAGGATAAATATGATAAAAACACTAAATTCTCAATTTTACCCTTTTTCAATTTACTATATTTTCCATTCATACCATAATAATTGAGCGTAAATTAATAAACTTAGCCTTCAAATTAAATAATCTAATAAAATATTTGAGATTAAATAATCAACTTCTTGTAAACTAGATAGAATTCCAATTTTGAGTCATAGTTTAATCCGGGCTCAAATCCTGAAAACCAAATATAATATCACTTGGAATTAGAACCTTAATCAATCCTAATTTAAAAACCAAACAACCCGTTAGCAATTTTATTCATATTGAATCCTATCCACATATCACAATTACTCATTAAAAAAAAAGTAAAATATTAACTTGTCTTGTACAAATTGTGAATGAAAAATGATGATGCCACGCCCCTTTACTGTAGTTGATAAAAGTGTATTATTTATATAACACACTTTTATTCTCTATTTATTTTACTGTAATATCCTTTTAATCCAAATTTAAAGAAATCCACTCTTTTGACTCATTAAATTAATTATACAAATGTTCAAAACTTTAAATTATACTTTTACTAATTTAATGAGCAAATGAATTAATGAAGTGCATATAAGTTAATTTGTTAATTTTCCAAATTATTATTATTATTTTATTTTAAAAAAATTATAGTACAACCGTTCAAACCAGATCTGGTTTAACCCTTTATAAATTATCCTTCACGTTTGATTCTACCTTCGAATCTTATTAGCCCCTCTCTCTCTCTCTCTCTCTCTCTCTCTCTCTCATATACATATTATATGTAGTAGTTCAGCAAATTAGCCTTGTGCTTATGTTCGTTGACGGCTATCCCGGAGCCTGAGATCCCCTTCCTGTTCCGCCGCCGTTGATAACGGATTATTTGTCATCTACTTATACAAAACAATCTCCGTGAAATGCCGTCTCCCAAGATTCACCGGAAAACAGGTCACGAGAAGAGCAGGAAGGGTAAGTTATCTGAAAAAGCGTCGTCGTTTCACGTGAGAGGCGCCGATGTGGCGCGGAAGTTGCTGTCGAGGCCGAGGACGGTGCCGGAGTTGTTCCCCGGGAGAGGATCTGCCGGTGGCTCGTCGGATGACGTGGTGGCTCTGGAAACCGTCCCGAAACTGACGAAATTGCTGCTGAACGTGACTATACAGAGGAGCCTCGGCGCCGTGAGGGTGGTGCTGCCGCTGGAGGCCACGGTGGAGGATTTGATCGCGGCGGCGCTGCGGCAGTACAAGAAAGAGGGACGATTGCCTGTTCTCCATTCGATCGATTCCTCCGGCTTCGATCTCCATTATTCCCAATTTAGCTTAGAAAGTAAGTCCTGTTTCAATTTGCAGATCCAACATTCAATTCAATATTATTTAAACCTCAATCCAAAGCTAATTGAATTGTTTATTGTCAATTGTGTGATAGGTTTGGAGAGGAATGAGAAACTAATTGCTTTGGGGTCAAGGAACTTCTTTCTTTGCCCCAAGACGGCGGCGGCGATAGTGGTGGTAACCGCCCCGGAAAGTGGTGGTGCTGCGACGACATCAAGGTGTTCGAAAGTAGCAGACGGCGGTGGCAAGAAGGGGTTACCGTGGCTCAAATTTATGGAATTTTCATTGTGAAAAAAATAATATAATATTTCAAAATTTGTAAATGAATTGGTAGGGGTGATGTAGCGTGAAGACAAAGTATAGAATAGTTAACGTTGTCTCAACGCATGTCCAAAGGTTATGTATGTCGACTGGTTATCCATATAAATTATGGTGTAGGCGGATGTCGACACGTAAACCCACTTTAATAGTACTACATTATTGTCAAATTGTCCTCTCCTAGTTTCTACTCAATTATTTTACGCATTTAGCTACTCTCCAATGCTAATAATTATATATTCTAATTATCTTAATTTTTAATATTTTATTATATTAGAAAAAAATATTAAAAAAAAAGAAGCAAGGCCAACGGCCAATATTCAAAATAAAATATCAAACAATAAATAAATAAAATAGTAGTTCTCTTGTGATCTCGAGTTCATATGAACTCATATCACTGTTATGTGTAATTATTATCACTATTATTCATTTATATTATTGGGCCCGTTTGGTAGGGTGAGCTAGGGCTTTTATCCACCCTTATACAGCCATTTGGTACCATATAGAAATAATGCTCATGAACCTTTGAAATACAACCAAATCTTAAACTTCTGTTCAATAGGTATTCTGCATCTTACCAATTTGGCGAGATTCCAAGTAAATTTTCAACAATACTCAACATTCGGTAAAGAGACGAAATCTCAATTCTTACACGACAAACTAGTTCTTTGACGGTTGTGTTTCAGACCAAGGCTTTGAAGGTCGAGCAAAGATTCAACTCCGGCGGCAGGGGTTTCCCATTTCTGGCGGTTGTAGTGATGCGGTGATTGGGTGCCATTAATTTCGGCGAACAAATCTTCAATTCCAACGAACGGTGGCTGCGATAATTTACATAATTTTAACGCTAAATAAAGCTTTAAAGGCGTGGTCCGCTATTTTCAATTTGATTGGACCACATTCCAAAATCTTCGGTAATGCATAACTAGGCGGTAATAAATGAGAATAATTTACAAATTCATTGGCAAACCCTTATCCTTCCATTTCTCACGCGGGTCTTCTGCCTTACGCACTTTATTCAACCCTCCTCTCATCAAAATCAACTAAAATCTCTTTTGCTTAGATTAGCGGTGAATAATCAGTTATTAAGTTATCACAAATGTTTTAGCTCTTATTCAACCCTCCTCTCATCAAAATCAACTAAAATCTCTTTTGCTTAGATTAGCTGTGAATAATCAGTTATTAAGTTATCACAAATGTTTTAGCTCTGTAATCTTCTTTCATGGTTGTGAATGTATTATTACAATTTCCATTCACAGTAAACTTGAGAGTAGATTGAAGTTGATATAAAATCATTGACCTTGTTTCTTTTTTGGTTTTAAAGAATGTGTGACACGTTTTTAAGATTTGCAGATATATGAAGTAACGAAGGATGTGCATAAAGTGTTCAATGATATGTCTAAGAGAAGAATATGTATATATAAATACGTGGACATATATATGGGAAGAAGTGCCAGTTATTGAAAATATTTTTTGCTCAAATATTAACATATATACCAAATAGTCAAATACCAATGTAAAAAATTAGATCATTAAAATTAAATATTAAATCATATCAACTACACCCTACCAAACATGGTTATAAAAATAATATACTTTTAAGTAATTACAACAAAACACTAAGATTTAATACAAATCTCCCACTAAATAATTGAAATCTCACCACTACATATTAATTTTTCTACATACTACCAAGCAGACCCTTACTGTTATAAAAATATACTTGATTTTTTTAACAGTGATAGTATGCATAATAGTGATACTAAATATACATAACAGTAATGGTGTATATACATGACAATGCTAATTGATGAACTCAAGTTTACCCTGAACTCGGGTTCATACAAGTTTTGGTCATAAAAAAAATTAAAACTCAAACTGTAGTATACATAATGAAAAGGAATCAATAATTAAAAAGAAACAGTGCTTGCAGGCGCGGGCCCACTCTCTCTCTCTCTCTCCCTCCCTCCCTGGTCTTCCTCAATGCAAATACCCCAAAAACAAGGTTTTCTCTCGGCACGTCAGCGCCACCTCAAAAGCAAAAAACCTCTACCTCCAAAACTAAATTCATCTCCATTGCATAAACCCAAAAAGTAGGTTTTTTGGGGACCCACTTCAATTAATATCATATTTATTTCTTTTATAATTTAATTTATCAACTATATTAATTATCTAACTTTTAGATAAATAATAAATAATTAAATATTTTAATTATTAATATTTTATTATATTTTAAAAAAATCCAAAATATATTATTAATTTTTTTATTACATAAACGATAAAATACAAATTCAAAGCACGCAAAGTACACAAAAATATTCAAAAGCAACAACATAAATTTCACCTCGGTCAATTTAATATCTACCTAATTATTTGTGGATCGAGCCCAAACATGCTCAATTAAATCATGTCGAAGCTGGAGATGTTTCTGTTTATCCCGTAGTTGAACTCCTCTCCTGACGTAGTCATTGAATGATCCAGTTGATCCTTGATTTACTTGTGGAGGAGGCACGACATAATTTGGGTCGTCAGACCAATCGATCGATGCATTTCCTTCATCTTCGATTATTATATTGTGCAATATAATGCAAGTTAACATTATATCCTTCAAGTTATTTTTGTACCAGAAATGAGCTGGACCGCTAATCATTGCCCAACGTTTTTGAAGCACTCCAAAGGCTCGTTCGACATCCTTTCTGGCAGCCTCTTGTAATTCCTTGAAATACTTCCGCTTTGGATCTTGAGGACATGAAAAACTTTTCACAAAAGAAGCCCACTCTGGATAGATTCCATCTGTAAGATAGTATCCTTGATTATATTGCTTACCATTGATTGTAAAATTAACGGATGGAGCACGTCCCTGTAGAGTATCCGTAAACAAAGGAGACTAATTGAGCACGTTGATATCGTTGTTGGATCCTGCTACTCCAAAGTAGGCATGCCATATCCATAGATCTGCAGAGGCAACTGCTTCGAGCATGATTGTTGGAATGCCATGATCACCACGTGTGAATTGACCTTTCCAAGCAACCGGACAGTTTTTCCATTCCAAATGCATGCAATCAAGGCTTCCCAACATTCCGGGAAATCCGTGTCTTTCTTCGTGCATTTGTAACAATCGTTGACAATCCTGGGCAGTAGGCTTCCTCAAGTAGTATTCGCCAAATAGTTCGATCACGCAGCGACAAAACTTAAAAAGACATTCGATGGCAGTTGTTTCAGCAACATGTAGGTACTCATCCCAGTGGTCGGCAGGCCCATCATTTTCCAATTGGTGGATGGCCACTATGCAAATTTGTATTGGAGAAAATCCTTTTTTTCCAACTGCATCAACTTTCCACCGAAAATAGTCATCGTGGAACTCCAGTCCATCAACTATGCACAAGAATAACTCTCTCGACATACGAAAACATCGACAAAATGTCTCATTTCATATATTGGATTTTCAGAGAAGTAGTCAACATAGAGCCTTCCGTGCGCTGCCTCACGATCTCGGTTCACATATGTTCTTCACTTCGGGCTCCACCAGCAGAAGTCCCAGCACCGCCAAGAAACTCTTGTTATTTTTCAAGCAATGATTGTATTTCTTTCTTAGTCGTATCACCAGATATAAATTGAAGAAGACTTTCACTTTCACTTTCACTTTCATCGGATATAGAGTGAGAAGAGGAAGACTTGTTTGAGAGGAGTGTAATATTTTGAGATGAGATATGCAACTAACCGAATGGATCCTTAAATAGAGTATATTTCTCCAGCTGTTAGTTTTATAACGGCTAGTTTTTCACTGGCTAGTTTTCCAACAACTAGTTTTATAACGACTAGAAATACCATGACTAATATTACAACGGAAATAAATACGATTACAGTTACAATGGAAAGAAATACGACGACTAATATTATAATGACTAAAGTTCATGTCCCCATACATGTGGATGGAGCTCCACAGCACACTACTAACACTTCATTTCTAACTTATTTTAAAACAAACAACACAGCACTAACACACATACATTGGAACAAAGCTTGATCTCTTAGATTTCATCCTCATTATATTGGATGTCAATGACTTCAGCAGCTGCTGCCGGTTGTCCAGATGAAGAAGATGCAAATTGTCCAGGGTTCGAGTGGGTAGGTGCTCTCGTAGGAGGACGCTGATATGGATAGTCATGTGGTCTTTTAAAAAGAATGTGCATATCTTCATATTCCGGTTCACCACAATAGTAATATGTCATACATAAAGGATTTACAACCTGAAAGAAATTTGTTGTGAATTACCATTTAACTTAAAAAAAAGAAGTAGATATACAAATGTTTGGAATGAAGAGCGTATTATAACCCTTATGAAGAAATTCCACGTAGTTGCATCAGTGTGAATAGTGTTGAAGTCCTTATCCCAATACACTGAGGGTGTGTCGATGACATCATAAAAAGCATCATACCTTTCCATTAAAAATTGCACTCTAGCAACAACATCATCATAAGACAGTGTTATGAAAAATTCTTCATTCAACCTACTAATTTAAGTTGCAATTGCATTTGTCTTCACCTCGATCGGCCCAATTCCCTGCCTTCTGTTGATCGACCAAAGTTTTGGACCATTTTGAGTTGTAAATTTTTTTTTCCTGATCTGGAATATTTTCCTAAGACATTTCTTTTGCTGGGTAAGATATTTGAAATTTGTGATGCACATATATAAAGGATTGATGCCTTCACATGCCAAACAGTAACATCAAATCATTTGAGTTCACATGCAATAAAACAGCAAGTTGTGGGAAAAGTAAAAATCATTTGAGTTCACATGCAATACTGTAAAAAAGCATATGAAATGGTCCAATGCAAACAAACCAACATAACATATATAAACGACAAATGAGTACATTAACGAATACAATCCGTTACATACTGAGGAATACAAACGGCTACAGTTACAATGGAAATAAATACGACTACAGTTACAATGGAAAGAAATACGATGACTAATATTACAACGACTATAGCCGGTGACGGAAAGAAATACAACGACTACTATTATAATGGAAAGAAATACAAATATTCACTCCTACAATCCCCATTTGGTCTTGATTGTTTCCACATACTGAAGGTGGATACGAAGTTGTTCATCTGACATCTTTGATGTATCTTTCATGAGTATTTTACACTCTTTTGCAGCATTAAGGCGTTGTATGGCTTCGAGTTTTTGCTTGTTCTGTTCTTCTAAGACTTGAAACCTCTTATTAATATCATCGATATTTTCTCTTGCATTGGATGTGTTTGTTTTGCCCTTTCCCTTAGCCATTCGTCTTGTTGTGTTTCTCCCTATAGGACGTGTGCGTTCCGCCCTAGCTTCTTCTCCAGCGCTTGAGTCAGTGTTGGAAGATACCACATACTCTCTACTGGCTGAGATTTATGTCTTTTTCGATCCGCGACAATCATCTTCTGGGTCCGCAAACTTCGGATTGACTTTCAATATACGCCAAGAACTCATGTGATGAAATTTTGTTCCATGTTTTGCTTTATATTGAACTCTAGTTTTTTCTATTATATCACCATCACTGCAATCACTACCCCAGACCTTCTTCTCCTTATTAAAATAACAACAGAACTATTTTACCTATTTTTGTAGTGCATAGTAATGTGATTTTAACACATTATGTGTAACACCCCATTTTTTTAAAATATATTATATTCTATATATTTTAAATAATTTAATTATTTTTTTTACATTAAATTTTAAAATAAAATATTTGTTAGTTCGAAAATTTTGTTTTACTAAATTAAAGAGCTAATATTTTCTATGAATTTTAAGAGTTTAGCAGGATTGCTTACTGAGGAGACCGAGCTCGATTGCGACTCACTCGACGCAAACAAGTAAGAAAAAAAAAGAAATAAATTAGGTATGAACTAATTAGATATAATCTAATACCAAAGTATATAATAAGATTTTTTTTAATATGTGTTTATGATACTAGCTGGAATAAAAGTTAAATATTCTATGTGAGAAATGTTTACTATATTTAGAAAAATTCTCCATAATTTCTAAGTAATAAAAATTTAATGTATTTTATCTAACTCATTTTAAAATTTTATTACAAAGGTGTCTTTATAAATGTGCATAAATTTTATACTTAATTCCATAGATTAAATATTTTTAAATAATGTTAATGTTATGTATAATTATCTATGTATACAACTATATATTATATATATAAATATTACAACTATATATATATATACATCCGTATGACTGATACCGAGTACGAGGCTGCGAGACACATGAGAGATAGGGTCTACCCGATTTATTGGGCGATTGCACGGAGGACATTTCACTATTTGACTATCCTTGATTGCACAGAGGTCCCCCAGATGCACCTCGAGACATACCAGTTAGAGTTACAGGATGCAGCAAGGAGGTATGATGACAGGGTGCAGAAGATAGCAGGCTTGGAGGCTGATGGGCATCATTATAGCATACGCGCGACTGATTTGGCGATCCACCTCCAGAAATTGGAGGAGCACATCGCCGAGGAGCGTGTATCTTAGGAGATCTACAGCACTCAAGCTCAGGAGGCCTTCCAGCGAGCTGAGGCCATCAGGGCATACCTCCAGACTGATCTTGAGGGCAGTGACCACTCTATTGTGGTTGCTTCCCCCGAGTACACCCCGACCCTCTACCCGATTGATAGCCAGGTGTTACCCCAGTTCAGAGCTAGAGAGTTTCCCGATGAGGCCGGGCCGAGTGAGCCATCTCGTGATGACCTTGGGCGTGCTGCAAAGTGCCCACGTTGTGGTTTGTTCGATGAGGGCGGTGATGAGAGTTGAGACTCTGGCTAGATAGTAGAGTCTAGGAAAAACCTTTTTGTGTACCCACTTTTGCACCGGTTGAAAGGCATAGTAGGCCTCCCGGTTAATATGTAGATCTCGTACATTGATCTAACCCTTTTGTTTGTGCATGGTAGTAGACTATATCTTTAGCCTGCCTTGACTACTTTGCTCGTATTCAAACTTTGACATCTAACTTATGTGATATGTATGGATGCTTATTGGTATGGAATAGATGCTTACTTTTGTTAAATCAAGTGTTTATATACTTGTTTACGTGTTTGTTATTTCTTGCCCAATTCTTTTTAGAACTAGAAAATAAAAGGGGAATTAACTAATCAAACTAAAAGATTAAGGAAGATTTATTCTTTCTTGTAGGGCTATTATCATGGCCTCACCACCACGAGAAAGAGAATACGAAGAGCAACCTGCTAACCAGAATGCAGATGCTAACTTGGCAAGGGACTTCTTCGCACAAATGCGAGAATTCATGCAGCAACAGCAGCCTGCACCTGCTCAAAACAACCTAGAACAAGACTTGAGGTCAAAACCACTGGTGGAACAATTCAGACGTTTCCAACCACCCAGGTTTAATGGAAAGGAAGGACCAGCAGTAGTTGAAGAGTGGATTGCTGTGCTTGAAAGGATCTTTGAGCACATGGAGCTGACTGAGACACAAAAAGTTTCGTGTGCGAGGTTCCAATTATATGAAGACGCAGGACAATGGTGGTTATCCCATGAAAGGACTCTGACAGTGGAAGCAAGACGTGCTCTTGGATGGGAGGAATTTAAGGAGATTATCCTCAACCGTTACTTCCCACAACCACTGAGAGATCAAAAGGAAATAGAATTTATGAATCTTCGACAAGGAACCAATATTGTCACAGAGTATGAGCGAAGGTTCAACTCACTCTCCAAGTATGCTCCGCACCTGGTGAATGCCGATGACCGGAAGACACGTAGATTTGAGAGAGGACTACGTCCAGAAGTGGGAGGGATAGTGTCTGGGTTAAGGCTACCCCACTTTAGAGATGTCTTTAAGCGAGCCAGAATTGTGTCGATGAGTTTGGGCTTGGAGAATGAACAACGACAAGTATCAAATCAGTTTAAAAGGAAGGGTGCACCACAATTTAGTTCAAAGGGGAGTACTATGGCTATAAATGTTCAACATTTTATGGCCATACCTCGAAGAATGACCCCGCCCTGTCCAACTTACAATAAGAACCACCAAGGAGAGTGTCTCCTAGGGACACGTACGTGTTACCGGTGTCGAAAACCAGGTTACTTAGCCAATGCGTGTCCATAAGTGATAGGTGCTCAGACAAGAAATGATGGAAATATCATACCAAGACCGTCAAGGGTGTTGAATCCTAGAGGAGCGAACCAAAATGGGAAGGCAAAGTTGAATGCAATTCCCAATGTTGAGTACGCTGAGGAAGGGGGATACCCGGAAGAGGAGCAATCGGAGGAAGGTGATGGAGCAAATGAAACTATGGCAGGTACAATACTTGTCTCAAATATGCCAGCATATGTTTTGTTTGATACTGGAGCATCACATTCTTTCATATCTGACACCTTTAAGAAGAAACTTAAGCTAGATTGCATTACGAATGTAAATCTAGAAGTTAGATTGCATTCAGGAGAAAACATTAGAATTAGAAGCTTAGTCAAGAACGCTAAGTTACATATAAGTGGTAATGACCTATCTACTGATCTGCACATGATCGGAATGAAGGGCTTTGATATCATCTTAGGAATGGATTGACTGAGCAAACACAAAGTTGTGATTCGATGCTTGGAACGGAAGGTAAGCCTTGAAACAATGAATGGGCAACATCTTACGTTTTGCGGAGCAAGTAAACAAGGGTATGAACCTATCATATCTGCTATGAAGGCTGTCAAGCTATTGAAGAAAGAAGGGTGTCAAGCATACTTGGTGAATATTGTAAAGGTAGAGAAAGAAAAGTTGACACCCTCAGATATATCAATAGTGAAGGACTATCCTGATGTTTTTCCAGAAGATCTTTCTGGAATCCCACCAAATCGTTCCATTGAATTCACTATCGACCTGATTCCTGGAGCTGCACCCGTATCGAAGTCTCCATATCGAATGTCACCAAAAGAACTACAGGAATTAAAGGTTCAATTAGAGGAATTATTGGATAAGAAGTTCATTCGACCTAGTGCTTCACCATGGGGAGCACCAGTACTATTTGTGAAGAAAAAAGATGAAACGATAGGATGTGCATCGATTACCGAGAGCTTAATCAGTTGACGATAAAAAATAAATATCCTTTGCCAAGGATTGAAGATCTCTTTGATCAATTGAAAAATGCGGGTGTGTTTTCCAAGATTGACCTCAGGTCTGGGTATCACCAACTTAAAGTCAGAGAAAGTGATATTCCTAAGACTGCATTCAGAACTCGATATGGTCATTATGAGTTCACTGTGATGCCATTCGGAGTTACAAATGCACCTGCAGTATTCATGGATTTGATGAATCGAGTATTTCATGAATACCTAGATAAATTTGTTATCATGTTCATTGATGATATTCTAGTTTATTCAAAGGATACTAAGCAGCATGAGGGACACCTTAAGGGTGTATTAGAAGTTTTGTGACGGGAGAAGTTGTACGCTAAATTCAGCAAATGTGAGTTCTGGCTCAACAGAGTAGCCTTCTTGGGGCATGTGATCACGAATCAAGGGATTGAAGTTGATCCCACCAAAGTCGAGATAATTCTGAATTGGAAAGCACCATCCAATGCGAGTGAAGTTCGCAGTTTTCTTGGATTGGCGGGCTATTATCGAAGATTCATACAAAATTTTTCTCGTATTGCAAAACCACTCACACATTTGACAAGGAAAAGTGAAAAGTTTGAGTGGACACCCGAATGTGAAGCTAGTTTTCAAGAGTTAAAACGAAAGCTATCAACTGCACCAGTTTTGACAGTGCCTGAAGGATCAGAAGGATTTGTAATCTACACGGATGCCTCTAAGTCAGGATTGGGTTGTGTCCTAATGCAACATGGAAAAGTTGTAGCTTATGCATCACGACAATTAAAGGTGCATGAACAGAATTACCCAACACATGACTTAGAGTTAGCCGCGGTAGTACATGCATTAAAAATATGGAGATATTACCTGTATGGGGGAAAGTGTGAGATCTACACAGACCACAAAAGCTTGAAATACTTTTTCACACAAAAGTAGTTGAACATGCGTCAAAGAAGGTGGCTAGAATTGGTAAAGGATTATGATTGTACCATCCACTACCACCCAGGCAAGGCAAATGTGGTAGCAGACGCTCTTAGTAGGAAAAGAGGGGGTCAATTAGCATCATTACCTACTCATCAAGATCGTTTGATTGAAGAATTTGGCAGAATGAAGTTGACCATTGTTGAACCGAATCAGTCGACCTCAATACTAGCCACAATGATGGTTCAGCCGACATTGAGAGAACAAATCATTGATGCTCAGAAGAGCGATCGATTTCTCCAGCTGATGAGCAATAAGGTCAAGGAGGAAGCAACGAAAGACTTTTCTATTGCCTCAGATGAAGCACTCATCTGTAGAGGTAAAATTTGTGTACCGAAAGGAGATGAGTTGCGGGATGAGATAATGAGAGAAGCCCATTATACTCCATATACTGCACATCCTGGTGAAACAAAGATGTACAAAGACCTCAAGAGTAATTTATGGTGGAGGGGCATGAAGCGTTGGATTGCTCAGTTTGTTAAAAGATGTCTTACTTGCCAAATGACCAAGTTCGAACACCAGCGACCAGTCGGACTGTTGAAACCATTGGGTATTCCAGAATGGAAATGGGAACATGTGACAATGGATTTTATGACGGGTCTACCTAGAGGTCCTAAACTACATGAAGTCATATGGGTCATAGTCGATAGGCTAACCAAAGTCGCTCGATTTATACCAGTCAAGATGAACTACCCAATGAACCAACTAGCTAAATTATACATCGATGAGGTAGTATGGTTGCACGGAGTTCCAGTATCGATCACCTCCGATCGTGATCCATGTTTCACTTCAAATTTTTGGAAGAGCTTGCAATCAGCTATGGATACC
>JAPKLY010002190.1:0-20240 GCA_026898435.1 Prunella vulgaris | reverse complement strand
AATTGTTCTATAACAATATCAACACAAATAATTATTATTGCAAATAAGCTCAATTAATCACATTTAGTATAAACAATTGCTAGAAATCTACATAAAATAGTCAATTAAACACAATAATTTCGAGCAATCTTCACACTAATCAATGAACACTCCATTGGGCAATATTATTGGCCACCCATCCAAAATCTTCATAGCTTCTCTAGATGTAAGGTAGAGAAAATCTCCTTTTGCACAAGCATTTAGATGTCATTGAGAAAACTCGTCCACTCTACAATAAAAGAAACAAATGATTTGCTCTTTGGGAAAACCATGTTGAGGGCTCGAGATCAAAAAGTTATTGAATCTCTCCCAAGCATCCTTTAATCCGTCATTCGGCTTTTGCTTGAAACCAGCGATCTCATTCCTTGCTTGCACTGTTGTTGATGGGGGATTTAATTTAAGTAGAAAATTGTGACTCACTTCTTCCCATGTATCAAGACTCCCCGGTGACACGATTTTTCTTAGCCAAGCTTTTGCTTTTCCCATGAGAGAGAGGTAAAACATCCTCAACTTCTTAGCATCCTCGGAAACTCCATTATATTTTATTGTGTCGGCCAACTCCAAGAACCTATCCAAATGCTTATGTGGATCATCTATCCCATCTCTTCCTTCAAATTGTTGCTCCATCAAATGCTTTGTCATAGCGGGTGCAATCTCAAAGTTGTTTGCCTCAATATATGGCCTATTGATTCCATCATAGTAGGCTCTCATTTGAGGCTCTAAGTAGGCTCGAATTGGCCTCCCTTCCATTAGTGGTGGATCTTGATTTTGAAGTGGTTGAGGTGGTTGTTGGGGACGTTGTATAGGACTTTGTGTTTGTGGAGGTGGGATGTAATTGTAGGGAGGAGGGTAGTAATTTTGTGGATTTTGAGGGTAAGGGAAAGGGTATTTATATGGGTTGATGGCTTGTTGAGGTGGAGGGTAGTTTCCATGATGGAAAGGGTAAGGGTTATATGGGTTTAGTGGCACCATCTCTCCAAGTGGTTGATTGGGATGAGGATCATTAAGGGTTAAAGGCTACTTGAACTCCTTCTCTATTTCCATTGGCTCATCCATCTCCATTTCCACCTCCCACATATTGTGGAGGAGGATCATTAAGGGGATTTCCTTCCATGTTTCGATTTCTAGCTCTTCTTCGATTCCTAGCTCGGTTCCTTCTTGGTGTGTGTGCTTCAATCTCAAGATCAATAGGCTCAATTTTTCCTCTTTGAGCTCTTGTGATCAAGCACCTAAGAAAATAAGCCAAGTATCAAATTCCAACAAAAAAAAAAAAAAAAAAGCGATTAAATGTCACTAGTAACACCTACTCAACTAAAAATAAGTCCCAATCAAAACTCTTAATCAAGTCCCCGGTAACGGCGCCATTGACTTTTTTTTCTTTTTGCACATTTTCTAATTCAAAGAAAATTGACTCAAAAGCGGATGGGTAATTGTAGCATGACAGTAAATGACCTAGTAGTATCAACCTAGGACAAGAGAGAGCTATGTATCCCCAAAGTCATATGTTGGCATAGACATTACAGCAACGATTCCTGTTTCTAAACTATCAATTTCAACTAACAAGCAAACAAGAACAAGTAAATTGATAAGGAACAACTAGTTAAATCCTAACTTCGAGTAGAAGTGCAATTAGAGTGAAATGCTTTGGTGCTATCCTTATGATTTCAACTAATGTAACGCATGTCCAAATTACCTATCAATTGCTATTTCATTGGTGGTGATAAGGGCTACCACTTTACAAATGAAGAACGATCCATTTTGAGGCTTGGGTGATCAAGTCGAGCTAACTAGCACCTAGTTAACTTCCGAAGGCTCTTATGATAGTGAACACTAAGAGGTTCGCACAGATACTGTCCCTAGTTTCCCCCTTCATTAAACACTCTAATTCACAATTAAGGCATCTAATGTCCCTTAATGACCATTCTAAGCAATCTACCACCTCTCGGTGTAATAGACCACTAATTGAATCTAATTAATTACCCAACCTTTCTTCACATGACCAATTAACCACACACCCAACTCTCATTGCAACATGTAATCCATTAATCATGGTATACTAAATCAAATAGATAAATTAAATCAAGGAAAACACATTAAGAGAATCATATCACCAATCATAGCAAAATCAAGATAATCAAAACACAAACACATCAATCTCCATCATCATTCAAACACCCAAAGCATTAGAGAATTAGCCCATGGCTAACATGACCTTAACAATGAAATTAAAGATAGAATTAACTATGCCCATACTGAATTGAAACAGATTGAGGAAAATGGAAGAACAAGTAGAAATCAACATTAATCCATGAATTCTTCAATGGGTCTTTCACAAATCTTCAAAATAAATGGATAAGATGCTAAAACTAATCTAATAGAACAAAGCCCATGGCTAATCCTTAAGCAAAATCAAAATCCATCTTCAATTCTAGTGCAAAAATATGAAAAGTATGAGAAATAGATAAAAGTAAAGGGAGAGTTTCTTGGGGAAGGGTTTCTATCTCCAAAAATCTGATAGTGGAATGGCTTTTAAAGTGGGGCACCAAGTGAAAATACGAGATTTGCAAGATAGCCCTTGAAATTTCTTAAAATTTCATTTCTGGAAACTTTTTACTCTTGCACGGCCTCAGTTCAAAAACAACACGGTCGTGCGAATTGTTTTCCTGGTCGTGTGAATTACTTCGGCAAGGGTGACACATTCTCTTCACAAAAATGACACGGCCGTGCGAATTTCTGGCATGGCCGTGCAAATTATTTCGACTATGGTGACATGGCCTCAGTGCAACTACGACACGACGTCAACCACACAACCTCTTCACTAATTATCACACGGCCTCTTCATGCATTTTGCACTTTTTCACTCTTTTCAACACTCAAACTTGGTTCGAACTTCTTCCATATCACGAACTTGGATCACAATTTATTGCTTGACTCACTTTACTCGTTTCTCCATAAATTCTTCTCTTTTTGTCACCTAAAGCCTACATCGAAACATTTCTTTACCAAAATATATTAAGTAACAAAAAAGAATTATTTCTAGAAAATCATGCACAAATAATAGAAGTGAGAGCATAAATATCATAGAATATAATGCAAAAATACCACAAATCAACTCAAATTTTGCTGGATACGAAAGTGATAGAAAGAGTACTAGTGGCATATATGTCAATTTCTTGGTGAAAGATTAGTGGCATGGCACAGTAAGAAACAGAATTCCATTGCACTCTCTACAATTGAGGCATAATATATTGCTGCTGGAAGTTGTGCACAAATCTTATGGATGCAATACCAATTACCAGACTATGGAATTGATGCAAGAGAAACCACTATATTCTGTGACAATAATAGTGATATTGCTATTACACATAATCCAGTGTTACACTCTAAATCAAAACACATAGGTGTAAGGCATCATTTCAGAAGAGATCATGTTGAAAGAAAGGATGTGAAATTGACTAATATTCATACTGATTTGAATCTAGCAGAAATCACTAAATTGCTTGGTTGAACTTAGAAAATTGAGAAATAACTAAGGCAGAAACATATTGCTGAAAGTCACTCAACTGTAGAATTGACAACTCTACACCTGTAGACTTGGCAACTAGCTGCAGATTTCTTGCAAATGTAGATTTTCATATTCTAAGGTAACCAACTACAAACTTAGCAAAAGTAACAATACTTTGTACAATTCTGATCAATTAAATGGAGCACTACAAATTCATAAATGTCAGTACTATAGTTACTGACATTTTGAATTATTCAGCATTTTAATTAATAAAATGTTTGAATTTGTATAACATTTTAAATAGAATTTAATGTGTATATGAGTTATATTTTGGACAAACCTAATGTCATTATTTTTGGTTCGAAATTCAAAAACTCATACATTTTTTATAAAAGATAGAAATACATTTCCCCATCTTGAGCACGTGTAAGGAAAGGTATTTAAAGGGTTCATCATCCATTTTTACCTCACTTACATTTGTGAATACCCTCAAACACTCCAAACCTCCATCCTTAAACCTCAGAGAATCATTTCTATCAACGTGATTTTTGGTGCATTGTTCAATTTCGATGAATTAGAAAAGAAGAATTCTACAGATGCTATGGAAAGAGTTGTAATGAAGATAACAAACCAAGGACTGCATTACTGTCTTTCTCATATTCTAGCTGGATATGATGATAAGATAGTTGTGGAATTATACAAAAAAGCTGAAGCTGATGTTGAAAGAAAGAAACTGGAAGTATCTTTATAGGGAAGGCATGTTCGAATCAATGCAAATATATATTTTATATTTTCCTTCATTTCTTCTGAATATTTTTGTTATGTACCTTGGTTTAGATTTTGATGTGTGCAAAACAACATGTTTAATTTTGTAAATTAATCTAACACTTGTGCTAAAAAAATTGGTGTTTGAAATCTATAGTTGTAAGTGAAGCCTGCAGCTGTATACTTGATCATTCTACAGCCAGACATGACCGTACAGCTGTAAGGTTTTTCTACAGCCGATTTTTCTTATTTACAGGAATTTACAGCTGCAATGTTGAAGACCCTACAGCTGCAAAGAACCGTTTTAAGAGGATGTACAAGTCAGAGATTATTTGAAGATAATGAAGACCATTAAGCACTATTAGTGTAGCTCTCAAGCACTCACTAAAATGTACTTAAGTGGAGGATATTTTCTTAATTCTGGAGGATAATGGAGATACTTGCAAGACAGCCAGAATTCTGAGAAAAGGGACAATAGTAACTTAGTACTATCCTGTGTGAAGGATGAGGACCACTTCACACATGCCAAATGGAGAGAGAGGAGCCTTATCTGGATTTCAAATTTGAATTTCCAACGGATAAGTCACACCACTCAATCTATAAATAGAAGAAGTCCTCAGAGGAAGCAACAACAACAACCCTAAGCATACAAGCATTATCTCTAAGCAAGTCTACAACCAACAAACTTTCTGAGAGAGCATTATCGTTTTTATTCTTTGTGATTCATAGGATAGTTGGTTAGGATTTTCTTAGAAAGAATCACACATTTTTGTTGTTGTTCCCTCACCCATTTTAATTTCTACTTAGTGTAGATATCTCTTTGTGAGGTTTTGTAAACTCTTTGTGAGTTGTATTCTGAGTGAATAGGGTAGTTTAATCACTTGTTAGAATAGGAATCTGAGTGAACCTAGTTCTAAGGGGGAACTACTTGTATTGATCTAAGTGATCTCATCTTAGTGAATTTGGCACCTAAGTGGTGTAACAGTGGATGTAAGTGGTCTTTTTATAGACACTGAACCACTATAAATTTGGTCTATTTAGTTTTCTGTCATTTAAATTCTTGTTCTGCATATTTAATTCATTTGTTACACTCATCATTCTTTTAAAATCTGAGTGCATAAAACTTTGTGACTTTCACAAAGACAAACTGACTCTACAGCTGTAGACTTCTCTAAGTCACTCAGTTGTTAAGTCTGTTTATATTGTTTTTAATTAACACTCACTTATTTCCGCTGCACATTAGAGTATTCTCAATACAATTTTAATTTTGAGAAACCCTCTGATATTTTGTCTACAAGTGATATTTTATTTTGCAAGTTTTTGAACTCTGCAGCTGTAGACTTCTTAAGTCCACAGCTTTAACCTTTGTGGTCCTGTTTCTAAAAACTCTTGTAGACTTATTATTTTGAACTTAAAAGAGGTTACTGTAAGGTTCTAGAATTCCCTCTTTGAAAAGGTTTGAAAAATTGATTTTGACTCAAGGTCTATTCACCCCCCTCTAGACCTTGACCACTTTAGGGGACCAACAAGTGGTATCAGAGCAGTTGGATTACCACTGCTTTGATCAGTACCTAGCTAGATCCTTTTAATTTTTGAAAAACACACATGCATACTTGCATGGCTCCCAAGATGGTGAAATCCAAGGTTCAAATGTTCTCTGCTGAGGACTATGATGAATGGAAAATTAGAATGCAAGCATATTTGTCTGCAATCAATGATGAGATGTGGTCTATCATAGAGGATGGCCCCATACCTATTGTAAAGGTCAATACTACAGCTAATCAGTCAACTGGACTAGCTCAGATTATCCCCAAACCCAGAATGGAATGGAATGAGGATGACAAGAGAAGGTCCAATCTTGACAATGTTGCAAAGAACACTATTTATCATTCACTTGATAAAATTGTGTTTAGCAAGATCAAAAATTGTAAAACTGCAAAAGATATATGGGAAAAGTTGGAAATTATTTGTGAAGGAACTGAACAAGTCAAGGAAAACAAACTCATGATAGCAGTTCAAAAGTTTGAGAATTTCAAGATGAAATCTGGTGAAACTCTTGAAAAGTTTGAGTCAAGATTCATTGAGATTCTCAATGAGCTAGACTCTTTTGGTAAAGATTACTCACAAAGAGAAATGAACATGAAGGTTCTCAGAGGCTTACCTTCTGAATGGGACATGAAGGTCATTTCTATGAGAGAATCAAAGGATTTATCTAAGATATCCACCTTTGAACTCTTTTGTGACCTGAAGGCTTATGAATTTGACATAAGTAGAAGAAAAGAACTTGACAGCAGTAAGGTTACAACTCTAGTAGCTGACAACCCTACAACTACAAGTTCTGATGATGAAGACTTGGCTCTTTTTATAAAGCAACTCAAGAAATTTGGCAAATGGACTAAAAAGAAGCAGTTCACACCAAAGGAAGATAGTAAGGTGAAATCTACAGCACCTAACTCAACTTATTTGCGCTATAACTGCAGAAAACCAGGACACTACATCAAGGATTGTCCTTACCCCAAAGCTGAGAAGTACACAGATGAAGAAAAGAGAATGAGAAAAGATAGAATGAAAAAGTTTGACAAGGAGAGAATTAGAGCACTACTTTCTGAATTTGATAAAATCAGGAAGACTGCCTCTCTTCTTCTCAAAAGTCAACTACAGATTTAGAAGACTCTGACTCTACAGATTTAGATGAAGAAGCCCTGATCTGTCTAATGGCTAAAGATGAAGAGGTATGCTCATCATCATCAAGTTATATTACAGAAAATAATTCTTCCAGTGACATGCTAAGTGTAATCCAAAGACTACAAGAAGAAAATGAAGATCTTAGAAGAGATAATCATATTAGAAGGGAACACATGAAAGCATTGTTAGTTGGAGTGGAGGATGCTGAAAAACCAACTGCAGATTCTACAAGAACTGAAAGAAGGTTACAGTTGTCTGAAAAATGACAATGAAGAACTTTTCAATAAAGCAAGTGGTAGAGCTGCAGATTGTGCTGAATTGAAGGAAGCAGGCAGAACTCAAGAACTTATGATAGCTGATCTTGAAGAAAGTAATGCTTATTATCAAAAGAAGCTAGATTGTTTTGGAAAGTCATCCAAACAATTGAAGAAGATGTTGACTGAGCAAAGACACTCAAAGGACTTGACTTGAATAGGATATAATCCTTGTATCTAGATGAAATACTTGCAAAAGTCAATTCCAAGACCTAAAAGAAAGTTCATCAAAGAGACAACCCCTAAACAAGTTGTAAATTCAACCCTACAGCTAGAAGATTTGAAACTCCTGAATTCATTCAAAGAATTGTCACCAAGAAGACAACAAAAGATCAAGGAGATCATGGATGATACTGAAGAAGATGTTTCTAACATGTTGCAAAACATGATTCTGAAACCAACTACAGAATCAAATATACAATCAGTAGAAGAAGTCTTTCATAAACTGGATATGGAAAGAAGACTCAACTTTGATAGATTCTGGAATGGAAATATGTCAGATATGTCTCCCCCTTCAAGCACTCAAAGAGGAGGATCAAGCAAGAACTATAAGATTTAACAACTCTACAGCTCCTAGAGAGGCTTGGATTGCAAAGAGTAACACTGGAGGAAATCCAAAGCATTGGATTTCAAATTAATTTACTTTATTTTGCAGGGATATGTTACAACCACCAAAAGAGAGATTTGGTACATTGACAGTGGTTGTGCCAGACATATGACTGGAGATAGAAGTTTGCTACAAAATGTGAGGGAACACAAAGGTCCTAAGGTTGTTTTTGGTGATAATGCCAGTGGAACAGCTAAAGGATCACGATGTCTACTTAAAGGAAAAGTTAAGATCAATGATGTTTATTTGGTAGATGGTTTAAAGCATAACCTACTTAGTTTGAGTCAATTCTATGACAAAGCCTACCCTGTAGACTTTACACATGACACTTGCATAGTCAAAGATATTGAATCCCAAACCACTAAACTGACAGGAACTAGAAAAGGGAATGTTTACATTGTGGAGTGGAACTCTACAGCTGAAACTACCTGCTTTATAGCTAATAGTTCCAATGAATTTAGTTGGCTATGGCACAAAAGAATGAATCACATAAACTTCAAAACCATGAATGACCTTGTGAATAACAAACTTGTAAGAGGTTTGCCAAACACTAAGTTCAGGAAGGAACACTTATGTGATGCCTGTGTCAAAGGGAAACAAATCAAGAAGACTTTCAAAAGCAAGACACACCCAAGCACTTCAAGAACACTTAAATTACTGCATATGGATCTTTTTGGACACATAGAACCAATGAGTATAAGTGGGAAGAAGTATACTTTGGTAGTAGTAGATGATTACTCAAGATTTTCTTGGACTGTATTTCTAAGAAAGAAGAGTGAAACTCTACAACGGTTACCAGAATTGTTAAGAAGAATTCAGAATGAAAAGAACTTGAAGATTTTGAAGATCAGATCAGATAGAGAAACAGAATTCACAAATCAAGTCATTGAAGAGTATTGTTCACTTTATGGCATAATGCATGAATACTCTGCAGCTAGAACCCCACAGAAGAATGGAGTTGCAGAAAGAAAGAATAGAGCACTAAAAAAAGTTGCCAGAACAATGATTGTTGAAGCAAAGTTGCCTAAGAAATTTTGGGCAGAAGCAACAAGCACTGCATGCTATACCCAGAATAGTTGCTTGATTGTTAGGGATCATAAGAAGACCCCATATGAGTTATGGAAAGGAATGACTCCTAATATCTCTTATCTACACATATTTTGATGTAAATGCTTCATACTGAATAATGGAAAAGAACACCTTAAGACTTTTGATTCAAAGTCAGATGAATGTATCTTTCTAGGTTATTCTAATGTTAGCAAAGCATTTAGAGTGCATAACAAGAGATTAATGATTGTGGAAGAGTCACATCATGTTGTTTTTTATGAACAACATAGATCCCCTGAAGAAATTATTGAAGATTCTAAAGAGGACAACTCTACAGCTACAAGTAAACAGCAGTAAGTTGAGATCAAGACTCCTGTACAATTGATCAACAAAGACTTTGGCACTGTAATTGTTGAGTTACCTCCATTAGAAAATGCTGAAGACCTAGTCTATGAGAATGTTCAACCAGAAGCAGAGACATCTACAAAAGGACCTAATGAGTCTGCGGTAGGTGAATCTACAGCTGTAGAGAACAATGATCAAAGATTAGAACCTGCGTTAGATTTGATTTGGTTGAAAGATCACCGCCCTGAGCATGTAATCAGAAACCCATCAGATGCTGTAATTGGAACCTGTGTTTGATATTCATGAAGCACTGTAAGATGTCAATTGGATTATTTCAATGCTAGAAGAATTGAATGGTTTTGAGAGAAATCAAGAATGGGAACTTGTTCCAAGACCTAGGAATCACAAAGTGATTAGAACTAGGTGGGTATTCAAAAACAAACTTGATGAAGATGGAATTGTGACCAAAAATAAAGCAAGGCTAGTTGCTCAAGGCTATTGTTAATCTGAAGGCATAGATTTTGATGAATCCTTTGCCCCAGTTGCAAGATTAGAAGCTATAAGAATATTTCTAGCCTATGCTGCACATATGAACTTTATAGTCTATGAAATGGATGTAAAGAGTTCATTTCTCAATGATTTACTATCAGAAGAAGTGTATGTTGAACAACCACCAGGATTTGAGGAATTTACAGTTGAAGACATGGTTTATAAGCTTAGAAAAGTCCTTTATGGACTTAAACAAGCACCAAGAGCATGGTATGATACCTTATGTGATCATCTGATCAAAAATGGATTCAAAAAGGGTATGGTTGGTAAAACCTTATTCATATTACAACATGGAAATGATATATTACTTGTCCAAATCTATGTTGATGATATAATCTTTGGCTCAACCAATGAAGAATTAAGCAGAAAGTTCTCTAAGCTCCTGACTGAGAAATTTGAAATGAGCATGATGGGAAATCTGAATTTCTTTTAGGGATTACAAGTTAAGCAAATGAGAGATGGAATTTTCATCAATCAAGCTAAATACTCTCAAGAGCTTATCAAAAGATTTGGAATGGACAGCTCTAGGCCTACCAATATACCTATGACACCTTCTGTGAGTCTTGACAAAGATGAAAATGGCAAAAGTGTTGATGTAACCAAATATAGGAGGTTAATTGGATCACTGCTATACCTTACAGCTAGCAGACCTGATATCATGTTTGCAGTAGGGGTATGTGCTAGATTCCAAGTTAATCCTACGGAATCACACTTAAATGCTGTAAAGAAGATCTTCAAGTATGTCAAATCCACACAAATCTAGGATTATAGTATCCTAAAGAAGGAGGAATTGAACTCATTGGGTACACTGACTCAGATTTTGCAGGCTGCAAGATTGATAGGAAGAGTACTAGTGGGATTCATCAATTCCTAGGTGAATGATTCGTAGCATGGCACAGTAAAAAGCAAAATTCTATTGCTCTTTCTACAGCTGAGGCAGAATATATTGCTGCAGGAAGTTGTTGTGCACAGATCTTATGGATGCAATATCAATTACAAGACTATGGGATTGATGCAAGAAAAACAACTATATTCTGTGACAATACAAGTGTTATTGCTATTACACAGAATCCATTTTTACACTCTAGATCAAAATACATTGATGTAAGGCATCATTTCATAAGAGATCATGTTGAAAGAAAGGATGTGAAATTGACAAAGATTCATACAGATTTGAATCTTGCTGACATTTTCACTAAAACCTTTATGTGAATCAAGATTTTTAATCTTGAGAGGTAATTTGGGAATTTTAGAATTGTAAGAAGACTCTGTGAAAATCACTAAATTGCAAAGACAAATCTAGAAAATTGGAAAAATCAGTGAAAATGAAAATTGCAACTGCAAAGTCATTCAACTGTAGAGTTGCTAACTCTACAGATGTAGACTTAGTTATAAACTACAAATTCCTTACCAACTGTAGATTTACAAATTCTAAGACTGTCAACTGCAAACTTAGGGAATTTACAGTACTTTGTACAATTCTGAAAATTAAATGGAGCACTAAAAATTTAGAAACGTTTGTGCTAAGTTACAGACATTTTGGATTTATTCAAGCATTTTAATTAATAAAATGTGTGAATACGTGTAACATTTTAGAAAGAATTAAATTCTATGTGAGTTAGATTTTGGACAAATTTAATTATAAGTTTTGGTCCATAATTTAAAAACTCATAAATTTTAGGTCAAAGACCGTTATACCCCTGTTCTTAAATGACTTTTTAAGGAAAGGTATTTAAAGGACCCTTCATCCTTTTTATATCCTACTTTAACATTCGAACCCCCTGAAACCTTAAATACTCCCCATCCCCCACTCTAAGAAATCAAACTCCATGACAATGAAAGTTATTTTTGGAGCACTTTTCAACTTTGATGAGTTACTGAAGAAGCATCCCACTGATACTATGGAAGATGTTGTTAGATATATAGTGAATCAAGGGATTCATTATTGTCTTACTCACAATCCCGGAGCTTATGATGATAGAATCGTGCATGAGTTCTATCAAAATGTTGAAGCCAATGTGGAAAGAAAGACACTATCAGTAAAGCTACAAGAAAGGAATGTTAATATCACAGTTTGTGATATTTACAGAGCACTAAATCTGAGGATTGGAGGTGACTCCCATGATAATCTCAACTTTGCTGATGAATATGAGAAGTACTGGAAGAGATTCACTGCAAAGAAGCCATTTCCAAAGAACTGGAAGAGAACATTCAAGAAGACTGACCTAGCAGTTGAGTATGTCTATTTATATGAAGCTATTGATAAGTGTTTATTATGTAGAACTGGTGCTCATGATATGGCACTATTTTTATGTGGGATCTTATGATAGGTTTTGTTAAAGAAGTTAAGATTGATATAGGAGAACTTTTTACTTAGAAATATTGGGAATGATGTTGTGAAGACTAGAAAGAATAAAGGATTTGGATTATTCTTGAACTACATTTTGAAGGAAGTTGGATTTTCCTTATTCAATGGTCATGAAGGTCAACCTATTCTAGTTCATAGAATTATTGGGAAAGCTAATTTCAAGAGAGGAGATATGGATGCTCCTATGGCTCCTAACAAAACAGTCAGAAAGAAAGAAGAAGAAAAATGTAAGGAGAAAACTTTTAGTGGATGAACCAACTGATTCTAAAGATGAAATTGATAGAGAAAAGAGGCAAAAGAAATTTCACTCTAAGAAAGTTGCAAAAGTTGAAGCTGACAAGTCTACAGCTGTAGACTTGCCAATTCTATAGTCTGAGGTACAAGTTGTTGAGGAACAAGTTGAAGATGTTGGATTACCTGAACCTGCAACTGAACAACTCCCTGTTGTTCCAGTTGAGAGGGTTGAAGGTTTTGAAGAAGAAAGGCAAATATTTGATGACTGGAAGATAGTCAGAGAAGAATTGGACAAATTGACAATTGAAGAAAGGAATTTGTTCCAGTGGGTAGTTGACTGGACAAATTGCAATGATGTAACTGAACTGATAAAGCCTAATTTCCTTGATGACTTTATTGCTAAGAAAATCAGGAAGAATAAAGGAAAGGGAAAACAGACTGTTGTTGAAGAATCAACAAAGCAGAAAATCACTAAATTAGCAGCTGCAACTTTGAGAGTTGCAATTATGTCTGAGAAAGATCCAGAAGCAGAATTTCCAGAAACTGAGTTTGAAGTTGTAAGCTCAGAAAGTGAAGAAGAGATGCCACAAAGAATTGGTGAAGTAAGTTACCAAGTAGTAGAAGCTGAGGTCTTAACTACTTTGGCTGAGGAAGATATTTTGTTGGAGTCTACAGGAGCTAGTGCTGCAGATCCAGTAAATGTTGAAGAAGCTAATCCTGATGAACCTGAATCAGAAAAGGAAAAGGAAGCAAGAAAAGATGATTCACCCGGTAAAGAACCCAAGGATAAACCTGATAATGATGAAGGTGGTGATGATGATGCACTAATAGGTGGTGCTCAAGCAAAGGTTGTACAAGCTGATGTTCAAGTATCTCTTGAGGCTCAAGCTGATGACCAAATGGTTGAAGACACTTCTAAGGAGATTAATGAAAGTGCTAAAGACTTGTCAAATCCTATCATAAGCATTTCCAATGTACCTCCTCCTGCAATGTTCACTCTTGAGGAAATTTATCAACAAGGAACTCCTCCCCTGTAGAGTTATTCAGCACTCGAGAGAGAGAATGTAGAAAACATGGATGATTACATTGCTGACTTCTCTACAGACAAGATAGAAGTAGTTATGACTCCTAGCAAGAAGAAGGCTTCCACTGAAGACTCTACAGCTGTAGAGTTGGTGCCTTCTAAAGCTCAGAAAGTCACAAAGGAAAAAGAGTTGGTTATTAGAGAAGGAGATTCTGAAGAAGAGGATAGTGATTCAACTCCAAAGATGACACCTAAGGAGGTTGTATCTAAACTGCAAAATATGGAGGAATCACTGAAAGGGATTGAAGCAGAAATAATCAAACAAGTCAAGAGAGTACCTTATGCTATCATCTCTCAGAATGTGAAGAAAGGTATGGAAGACCTAGTGAAGATATTTGAAGAGAGAAGCCTAGAAGAAAAGAAAGTACTAGAAAAGAATTTTAAAGTTGTTGATGTTGAGCTACTGGCTCAGAATGAATTGGTGAGAAAGGACATCAATCAGAAAACAAGAGAAATTACATCTCTACAGTCTGATATCAACCTGATGAAGGAAGACTCCTTTCAATTGAAGATAGAAGTGAAGAATATGAAAAATGAGATGACCAAGATGATTAATGGGAATGAGAATATGAAGAGTGACCTAATGAGCAAGCTTAACACCATTTTGTCACACATTGATGTTGGCAAAAAGGGGGAAAGTAAGATTGAGAAAGAAATCAGAGAATGAGACAAGAATACTGAAAATATTCTTGGAAATGTGAAGAATATTGGAAAGTCTTTGGCAAAGGAATTTGAAGCTGCCAAATCTAAAGACTTTACCATGAGACTGGGTGATCAGTCAGAAGAGAGAACTCAATCAGATCAGATGAAGGGAAGCTCTAAAGGAAGCAAGATCATAAAGCTCCCTAAATCTACAGCTCAAAAGAAACCTACAGATTATACATCTCAAAAACCTTTTGGTTATTGGGAACAAACTGTGAAAGAATCAAGAGAAAAAAAGAAAGAGAAGGAAGAAAAAGAGAAGGAAGAGAAAGAAAAACATAGAAAGAAAGAATTTGAACAATCAAGAGCTGTTGTCACTGCTCAACCTCTGAATGTTCAACCATTGAGCATGATACCTGCTGAAGAACAGTTTGAGAAGGAAAAGCAAATGAAGACTGAGTTTGATATTTTCTGGGAAGAATTCTTGAGTATATGCAACAGGCATACAGTGATCAAGAGAATTAAACTCAAGAAGGATAGATTCCAGAAGTTCAAGGACTTGAAGGCTGATGGATCTTTATATAAAGGAGACAATGCTCGCCTCCTTGGTGGAAGATCAAGAGAAATCCATTGCCTAAGAGAGTATTCAAATCAAAGAAAGAAGAAGAAGAATTTGAGGCCTATGAACTTCAAATGTTGATTAAATATTTTGAAGAGGATGATAAAAACAAGAAGCTGGTAGAGCAAGGAATTTTAAAGCCACAAGATGAATCTGATGAATCTGATGATGAAGAAGATGATGCTGATCCCAAGCACAGAAGAAGATGAAGATTTTGTTCTAGATTAGACATTAAAACTTTTTAGTTTTTAGTCTAATTATCTATTGTAAGATGTATCTTGAACCCTTGTTTATTTTATTGCAGTCTTTTCTTCTGTTGCTTTGCTTTGTTCTGCTTTTTGCTGTTCTTGTTTTGTTTCTTGTAGACAATATCTTATTGTTTCTGTTGTTTATTTTGCCAACATAAAAATAGGGGGAAATTGTTAAGTTCCTTGGTTTAGATTTTGATGTGTGCAAAACAATATGTTTAATTGTGTAAATTAATTTAACACTTGTGCTAAGGAAATTAGTGTTTGAAATCTATCGTTGTAAGTGAAGTCTGCAGCTGTATACTTGATCATTCTACAGCCAGACATGACCCTACCGCTGTAAGGTTTCTCTACAGCCGATTTTTCTTATTTACAGGAATCTACAGCTGCAATGTTGAAGACCCTACAGCTGCAAAGAACCATTTGAAGAGGAAGTACAAGTCAGAGATTATTTGAAGATAACGAAGACCCTTAAGCACTATTAGTGTAGCACTCACTAAAATGTACTTAAGTGGAGGATATTTTCTTAATTCTGGAGGATAATGGAGATTAGTTGCAAGACAACCAATGTTCTGAGAAAAAGGACAATAGTACACTTAGTACTATCCTGTGTGAAGGATGAGGACAACTTCACACATGCCAAATGGAGAGAGAGGAGCCTTATCCGGATTTCAAATTTGAATTTCCAACGGATAAGTCACACCACTCAATCTATAAATAGAAGAAGTCCTCAGAGGAAGCAACAACAACAACCCTGAGCATACAAGCATTCTGCCTAAGCAAGTCTACAGCCAACAAACTTTCTGAGAGAGCTTTATTGTTTTTATTCTTTGTGATTCATAGGATAGTTGGTTAGGATTTTCTTAGAAAGGATCACACTTTTTTGTTGTTGTTCCCTCACCCGTTTTAATTTCTACTTAGTGTAGATATCTCTTTGTGAGGTTTTGTAAACTCTTTGTGAGTTGTATTCTGAGTGAATAGGGTAGTTTAATCTCTTGTTAGAATAGGAATCTAAGTGAACCTAGTTCTAAGGGGGAACTATTTGTATTGATCTAAGTGATCTCATCTTAGTGAATTTGGCACCTGCGTGGTGTAACAGTGGATGTAAGTGGTCTTTTTATAGACACTGAACCACTATAAATTTGGTCTATTTACTTTTCTGTCATTTAAATTCTTGTTCTGTATATTTAATTCATTTGTTACATTCATCATTCTTTTAAAATCTGAGTGCATAAAACTTTGTGATTTTCAGAAATACAAACTGCACATCATTCTCTAAGTCACTCAGTTGTTAAGTCTGTTTATATTGTTTTTCATTAACACTCACTTATTTCCGCTGCACATTAGAGTATTGTTAATATAGTTTTAATTGTGAAAAACCCTCTGATATTTTGTCTACAAGTGATATTTTATTTTGCAAGTTTTTGAACTCTGCAGCTGTAGACTTCTTAAGTCCACAGCTGTAACCTTTGTGGTTCTGTTTCTTAAAACTCTTGTAGACTTATTATTTTGAACTTAAAAGAGGCTACTGTAAGGTTCTAGAATTCTCTCTTTGAAAAGGTTTGAAAATTTGATTTTGACTCAAGGTCTATTCACCCCCCTTCTAAACCTTGACCACTTTAAGGGACCAACAATTTTTTATAGGTTACCTTCTTTTCTTTTCTTTTTTCAAACGGGCCCTAATTTTGTGTTGGCCCCAGACCAAAACAACGTCGTGAATAAGTTACTCCCTTCACATTTTTTTTATTTTGTTTTTACACATTTAAAAAGAAAACTTTTTATATTCAATAAAATACACCTTTTTTACTCAATTTTAATTGATTCACGTGTTCAAAATAACTATGAAAGTTGTCGTGGAATGTAATTGAAACATAAATCTCTAAATTATGAAAACATATGTTCTTGATGAAAGAATATTTCCTTCCCCTCAAACATACTTTCTCAATAATAAAATGAATATATATATATATATATATATATTTATATATTTATATTTATATTTCAACTATAAATTTTATATTTACAATTTTCCCAAGAACAAAAAATAAGGGGCAAAACATAATTACTACTCCATATATACACTTGATCGATCCTCCCCTTACTACCTTTTGTAACCAAAGTCAAAGTCCTCCGCATTATATTCGTTGAAAGACGAATCTGAACCTATATTTGGAAAGTTTATCGGATCTCCCATATACTCCAAGCGTGAATCATCCATAAATGTTCTCTCATACTCATATAGAAGACCACAACTTTCGAATATAGGGTGCTCAGGGACCGTGAGCTCATTGGAGAGCTCACACATCCCCATGCTAGTAGACGTCTTCGACGCTTTGTCTTCAGCCTTTATTCTTGCTTCAATTACCTGTTCATACCAAAAAGAATTGCATATTTATCTTGAACATTAAGGGCTGATTTAATTTGTAAGATAAGCTAAGATAAATTAAATTGTCGTATCAAATTTGATGTTTGGTTTAATGGACAAAAGCCCAAAATTAATAAAAAGCTCAAAATAAAATTTCAATTATCATATGAATGAAAGATAATATTATCTTAGGGAATAGGTATGATAATAATCCATTATTTTTATCTTTACTAAAATACTCTTCTTATATTGGAAATAATCAGAACTATAATTCACTTTATTTTTGTTTATGATATAGAGGGCAAAATTGTCAATTGCATATTTTTTTATTATTAATCTTACCATCCAAACATTCAAAATGAAATTATCCCACATTACTAATTATCTTAATCCATCATTTCAAACATACTATTCAACTCACAATAACAATCTCTAAATTATAATCTTGTCTAATTTATCTTAAAGTTATTTATCTTGCCCATTGAACCAAATGAGCCGTAAAAAAAAAAAAAATTTGTTTAATGTGTTTTTGCTGCTTACATATCCATTCGTTAGGCGGACAATATATTATTTAATTATGTGATTATATAATGTAGGATACTTTTTTCAAAATCTGAATAATTTATTGTTCTACTTTAAAGAACTAACATAACATGCTGCAAACCTTTCGGAGCACAATCCATCTCAAAGCACTGACGTCGCTGTTCTTTAATTGTTTCTTAAAAAGAAACACAAATTTACTTGAATTATCAATTTTTCTGAAAAATAAAAGTATTAAAAGAATGAGTTCCTGACTATTATAAGGTTTTGTAAGAACGGTATCTTTAATGAAATCTAAACAATCCAACTTAGTTTTATTTATTCCTTAATTAATGTTTTAGGGTTTAAAAAAACAAATTAGATTAATTATTTCTTAATCTCTTGCATCATATTTTACTATCTTGTTCACACGGGTCTATGTTTATATTTAAATGTAACTTTCAATAAGCTTCTATTAGCATGAAAAGCAATAAGTTGTAGACTTGGAAGTTAAAAAACTATATATATTGTCCAACAAAACAGAGAATTTTCGCAAATTAAATATTAAATCCCACAAAGAAAATAAAGCATATATGCGAATTAATTAATTAATTTCATTAAATTGAAAAAAAAAATTCTTTTCCCTTTAAAACACAAATAAATGGCGTGAAATTCTTCACATAATATATATAGGTTAAAATTCATTCCGAAAACTATAGACAAGAGGTCCGGAAAATTCGAGGTTTTCATTTGACATTCATGTATCTGAACATATATGAAAGAAATAAAATTAGACCAAAAATAGAAAAACTAAAGTGATATTTGGTTGAGAACTTTTGTAATTGAGTAATGTTAATTAAAGTCATATTGTGTGTTTGTAATGACACTATTATGACTTTGATTCCCAAAATTAATAAATCAACTATAGTTATGCTATACGAGAACTATGACTTTCATTCCATACCATACGCATTCCGTTTCTATACCCTTTTCATTCCTTACAATTATACCCAACGCCTCCTAAGAAATATTTTTAAAAAGTGTGTATACAAGTGCGGCGGCTGGAGGACGTGGCACGTGCGCGCCTAGAATAACAAGGGACGCAACAGACGTTCCTGGCCCGGCCCAGTCTCCGCCTTCTCTAAACAACGAAATCCGGGACAGAGAAAAGATCCCGGTGGCGGCGGATGCCGTCTCTTGCCGCTGCATTGCTGGTGCCAATGGTCATTCGATCATTTCCATTCCCACTGGAACTTGCCTCCGACATGTTCATTTTCTGAGTAGGAGACAGAATGGGGAATTTGGGAAGAGTTTGAGAGAGAGAGAGTAATGCTATATAGGTGTTGAAAAAGCTCTGAGCCTTTTTTTTGGCAGCCGAAATCAATGGCGTTTGTATCCCTCTCTCCTCTCTCTCTCTTCACATTTATGGATTTGAGAAGGGGGAATTTGGGAAGAGTTTGAGAGAGAGAGAAAGTAATGCTATACGGAAGAAGGGTTGAGGGCAGGAGTAATGCTATACGGACTCGTGCCTGGCCCGGCCCGGTCTTCGCCTTCTCTGAACAACGCAAAGTCCGGGCCAAAGAAAGTGATTCCAAGCGTTCACCTTAAAATTAGTAAAGGGTTTCAGCTTCTCCTCAATAATCAGATTAGTGACAGCCTGAGCGGGTGGCATAAACAGAGCTTGCCTCACTTGGTCCTTAATTTCCTTCTTCAAGTTCTCCCCTCTCTGCCTGATATAATCATCTAGCTTACTCATCAGGCCACATGCCACGGAATTGATGGCAGCCTGAATGAGTACTTCCCTCTGCTCCTCATTCTCCCTTCTCAAGGCCAGAATAGCCTGAGAATTTTCTTCCTTCTCCTGCTCAAAGCTAGATTTCAAACATAGTACCTCTTTGATCAGATTTTGTTCCAAACTATCAACATTGGCTAACAAGTTGGTGATCAGTGTAGTGTTGGACTCCTTTAACTCATCAATATGATCTCCAATCACAATTGTTTCAACAAATTGTTCTTCAAGCATAATCTCCAAGTCTTCTAGCTTTGCAGTTAGGTCACTTGGAACAAGTGTCAGTTCTCTCATTTCTTCTCTATCTTCACTACCAGCAACAACAACTTGATGAGTTCCCTCAATCAAAGCAATAGGTGCAGACTCAGTGGCCTGAATCACAGGTTCATTCACAGTGTCCTGAGTCTGAGGATCCTTTACCATAACCAGCGAACTAGGCTGAACTTCACTAGCCTGTTGAACAGGTTCAGCAGCAGTTGGGTTGGCTGCCTCAGCCTCATCCCCACCTCCATCATT
>JAPKLY010002189.1:10315-28300 GCA_026898435.1 Prunella vulgaris | reverse complement strand
TGAGGTTGAACGACTCAGAGCCCTCAATACCTCACTCACTGACTCTTGTGAGATTGATCAGTATCTTATTCGGGAACAGTTGGAGGTCGAGTGGATCGCCATGCATGAGATGTTCAATGCTGAGCTGCATACTCACCACAGGGCTTAGAGTGTTGCTCGCTATCTTGAGCGCTCTGCACGGGAGGCTGCTGACCAACAACTGGTGCTTCAATACACTACTGAAATTGAGTCCCTAAGAAAGGAGAATAAGGACCCGAAGAATCAGCTGGAGAAAGTTTACAAGTCAACCCAAGTGGTTTATGAGTTAACAATGATCTCTCAACATACTGACGATGCCAAAGTAGGGTTGGGTTATGACCCAGAGAACCCTCAGGGCAAAAAGAGAGATCCGTCAGAAAGCAACTCTAAGAAGGTGTTTGTCCCTGCCAAAACTGCTAACAAAAGCAAGAGTATTGCTCACCAGAATAACGGCTCATGGAAGAAGAAACAGTCCACTGAACCTGTTAGACACCAGGAGTCGATGAAGACAGATCAGGGTAAACCCAAGGCTAAGTCCAGGAATAATCAGGTTCAGAAGAACTCAGCTCCGAACAACTCCAAGGCTCAGCTTAAGAATATTCAGGGTCGAGGGAATTCTGGTCGGAGAAATCCTCAGGTTAAACCTAGGGACACTCAGGTCCAGAAGCCTCAGGCCGGGCATAAGACCCATCAGGGACGTCCTAATCCTCCCAAGAGAAGGACCAACCAGGTGGTTCCTAAAGGATGATGGAACCCTGATTCTGAAAACACTCAGTCCAGACCACGTGTGCCTAGAGGTCAGAATCGTGGTGCTCCTTCTCAGCAAAACACCAATTCCACTGCACTTAAGCCAAAAAACAACAGGAGGCCAGCCCCCAAGCAGTAATCCAGGGCCCCTGAACCTCAGGCTGACACCCATATACCCTCAACTTCCAAGGTACCAAGGAAGAAGAGAACGGTGTATGTAGATGTTTAAGGGAGACAGGTTTACACCTCTGATGCCATCAGAGTTGTTAAAAAAATATGGATCCCGAAGGGTACAACTGACCAAATAGGACCCAATACGAGATGGGTACCTGAGGCCTGATTCTTTTAAGGTTTCTGCAAGTTGCAAGAAGAGGATGGAGGAATAGAAGAAGGACTGGTACTTGGACTCAGGCTGTTCACATGACTGGATTTCGTGATCTCCTTCATGACTATGTTGCAGAAGATGGCCTGCAGGTTACCTTTGGTGATAACTTTAGAGGTTACACTAGAGGGTTTGGTACTCTTGTTGTCCGTTCTGTCCGTGTGCTTAATGTATCCTATGTTGAGGGTCTTAGGCAAAACCTGCTATTTGTTAGTCAGTTTTGTGACCGCAGATTTAGTGTAGAGTTTACATCGAATATATGTCTTGTGAAGGACAAATCAACACTGTAGGTTCTTATAACAGGTGTCAGGAGAGGCAACGTCTATTTTGATAACTTATAGAGAAGCTCTCCTGAAACTTGTTTGGTTGCTAAGTGTTCATCTGAACTCAGTTGACTTTGGCATAGACGCCTTAGTCTCTTAAACTTCAAGATTATTAACAAAATTTCTCGACTTTCTCTTGTAGAATGTCTACCTAATGAAGTTTTTAGCAAAGACCACGTGTGCGGAGCATGTCAGGAATGCAAGAAAATCAAAGCTTCATTCAATGAGAAATATGCCTTCAAAACTGACAGAGTGCTTCTGTTCCTGCACATGGATCTCTTTGGTCCAATCACTCATGTCCGCATGAATGATAGGATATATACCCTTGTTGTTGTTGATGATTATTCCAGGTACACATGGGTTATTTTCTTACTGAACAAGAAGGAGTCTCAGGTGAAGCTTCCAGAGTTACTCGAGAGATTGAGTACTGAACAGGGTCAGAGCATCGTCAGGATCAGATCAGATCGGGGAACATAGTTTATTAACTCTTATATAACTGATTATTTTAGCTGAGAGAAGTAGTCAGACCCTGAAGGAAGCTGCCAGGACCATGTTGGCTGAGTCAGTACTGCCCAAGAAGTACTGGGCTGAGGCAATCAATACTGTTTGGTACACTCATAACCGCTCTATGCTGAACAAATAACATGCTCAGACACCTTATGAAACGAGGAACAAGAGGAAGCCTCACAACTCCTATTTCCATATTTTTTTGAAAGCCTTTGATAGTAATAGGAAAGACCAGTTGAAAGCCTTTGATAGCAAGTCTGATGAGGGAGTGTTCTTAGCATACTCCTCAGTCACCAAACCCTTCAGGGTATGCAACTGTGGGACCCTTGTTGTGGAGGAAACTCCTTATGTTGTGTTTGATGAGACTGCATCTATGCATAGAAAATAGGTTTCAAGTTTTGACACTGAGGGGGTTTCCAGGAGTGTGACAAGACTGAGCATGAAGAAAAATCCTCAGTTCGAGGTCAAGCTTGTGCATTCTCCCATGGGATGGGATGATGATGACGATTAGGATGGACCTCAGGCCAACCCTCAGCAAGCTGCTGCCTCGGAGAATGTTGAGTCTCAAACGGACGCACAAACTCAACCTGAGGTAAGAACTGTCGGTGATGATGCTTCTGCACCTGAGACAGTTACTAAGTCAAACTCTATAGGTGGAAACATTGTCCATGACATTGGACAAACCTCAGGAAATGAATCAGTCTCTCCTTCTCTTGTTCGTTCTGCTTCGTTACCTGTGCTAGAAACTAACCTTTCAGGATCTGGTGAGGGACGTCAGGAGCTGCTCCCAGTGCTCCAGTCAGCCAGAGGACATAGCTATTTGATCACTCATTGGCAGATATCATTGGTGATATCAATGAGGGGGTTAGGACAAGGTTGTTCCATGGCGAGAGCGCTATGTTTTGTTATTTCCTGTCTGACCAGGAACCTAAGAACATAGAAGAAGCTCTTGCTGACCACAATTGGATCATTTCCATGCAGGATGAGCTCAATCAGTTTGAGCGGAATTAGCTTTGGGAGTTAGTTGATAGACCTAGGCGTCAACATGTTATTGGCACCAAGTAGGTCTTCAAGAACAAGAGGGATAAGAAGAATGTTGTTGTCAGGAACAAGGCTAGGCTGGTAGCTAAGGGATACTCTTAGGCCGAAGGGATCAACTATGATGAGACCTTCGCTCCATTCGCAAGGTTGGAGGCAATTAGGTTGTTTCTGGCATATGCAACATTCAAGAAGTTCAAGGTTTATCAGATGGACGTGAAGAGTGCTTTCCTGAATGGAATTTTGAATGAGGAGGTTTATGTGGACAACCTTCTGGGTTTGAAGTTGGTGCATGATAAGGTCTATCACCTGAAGAAAGCTCTTTATGGCCTGAAACAAGCTCCTAGAGCTTGGTATGGTACACTCTCCTAGTTCCTGATCGACCATGGGTTCATGAAAGGAACAGTGGACAGGACCCTTTTCAGGATTTATCGAACGGGAAAACATTCTCATAGCCCAAATTTATGTTGATGACATTATTTTGGATCACTGAACTTGAGGCTTTGTGAGAAATTCTCAAAGCTGATGACGGGAAAGTTTGAGATGTCAATGATGGGAGAGATGAACTTCTTCTTATGTCTTCAGGTCAGGCAAACTGACTCCAGAATTTTCATCAATCAGTCCAAGTATGCGAGGGATTTGATTTAGAAATTTGGAGTTCAGTCCAGCAAAGTCTCACGTATTCTAATGAACACAAACGAGAAGCTAGATCCTAACAAGGATGGGACCTCAGTAGATCAGACTGAATATAGGGCACTGATTGGTTCGTTGTTGTACCTGACTGCAAGTCATCCTGACATCACCTTTGCAGTTGGAGTGTGTGCGAGATATCAGTCTGATCCTAAGAAGAGTCATCTAGGAAGAGGCTGAACATCCCGGATCCACTACTCAGACGGAGAGGAGCATTCCGGAGAAGATGGCGAAGTTGAAAGAGATTGGCCAGGAGACCCAAATCAATCTGATGAAGGGGACGACGGAATACCTGATGAGTCAGGTTCAGAAGCAAAAGAAGGTGGCTCCTGAATCTAGAAGGAAGGCTCCTCGTAAGCAGATCGTGGCTCAGGAACAAGGGCCCACTCTGTTCGAGCACGTGGAACAGTTTGTGACCAAGGAACTGAACGAGAAGTGGGTTCCACTGAGGAATGATAGGGTAGATATCTATTACGTGGTGGGATTATGGGATGATGTGAAAGAGGATAAGGAGAAGATACTCCACCACTGCATGCTTAAAGAACATCCGAAAGTCTGGTCTGAGATTGTAAGGTTAGCTCATGCGAAGGGCGTGGAGATCAGTCTGTCGGAGAACCTCACCTACCCACCTCTGATGCAAGGGATGTCCAATCAGCTGGATAGGCCAGCCATTCAGGGGGAGATTGTCAGGATTGCCAAGGCTACAGATTCTCTGAACAACAGGAACCGGATGGATGCTATCCTGATCCTGGTACTGAACAAATATGGCATTCTGTTGGACCAATGGGAAGTTGAAGAGTGATTAGATCAGGAAATAGTTGTCAGGAATAAAGTTGTAATAGCTTCGGGATCTTTGTAGTTATTGTAAAATCAGTGAAGTTATTTTATTCCAGAGTACAACTTCTTATTGACTCCTGATCTATCTTTCAGCACTCTTAACAAGAACTGTACTAACCCTTTCGTGTTTCCATCTTATAGACTAATTACCTAGTTTGTCAGAAGATACTGAGCTGTGTATACTGACCTCGTTAGTTTGATGTTTAGATGCATAGGAATTTGCTTAAGGGTTTTGGCATCATCAAAAAGGGGGAAATTGTTGGGACAATCTGAGTATTTTGATTAGATCCCAAAACCCCTGATGATTAGCCTAACTATAGTCAGGTCAGGATTGATTGGTTCAGGATTAGTCAGGTTAAAATAGTTTTCTATTCACAGGTAATCAGCTTAGAGGGAAGGCATTGGGACTGAAGATTGTTGTAGTCGACCCAAAGATCTGAAGTCAGAAGATGCACTTTCACCTGGAGATCAGAGCACACCCTGAAGGTTCGTCCTGAAGGAAGTCGTCTGGTCTGGAGCTGAGTCCTGAAGAACCTGAAGATTCATCCTGAAGACTTGTCAAAGTCATCCTGACTTATTCTACTGACTAATGATACTACTGAGTACACTAAGCATGTTCAGGTCAGGACGTAGTCAATGAAGGGCAATGTAACCTTATTCAGGCTGAGTATCAACTATTGACACTCATAAGACCTGACTTGGGCTGAGTATCAACTATTGATACTCATAAGACCTGACTTGGGCTGAGTATCATTACTGATACTTGTAAGTCCTGACAAAAAGGTTACACATGCCTTGGAAAGTTCACATTTATGTTAACACCTGAGACAAAGAGAATGTCAGTGGACTCCGAAAGAGACAAACATTTATTCTGAGTTAAAGACAAGTTACTTGGAGTTTAAATGTATGAGGAAGCACAAAGTTACATCGAAGAACTAGCCGTTTGTACAGAGATCCAAATCGATCGTCGACATGGACTTACAGAGTCTGCGTACCATTTAATGCAACATTTAATGTGTCATAGAGTAGCAGGCGGTGCCCCCAGTATTTCTGGATTAAGCACTAGAAAAGGTCAACGAAGTACAACTAGTCTGCAACTACATAAAAATAGAAAGATTTCGGTAGATCTCCTCCAACGTATCAATTTCAAATCTTCCCTATAAATTCAGAGGACCTTGCCCCCATACAAGGTTCTGGGAAATTTCCAGGAAGGAAATATCCAAGACTACATGCGTTCAAAGCAAACTTGAAGCAATACTCAGAAAGTTAAATTTCCATGGTGTTGTAGTAGGAATCTCCATCAGTATCTTGCTTAAATTGATAATCCTATCCTTAGTACTGATTTGTTAGAAGGATTATCACACCCTAGTTGGAAACTAGAATACAAAACCCATCAGGTTGTGGGAATGTTGGTTAGAGGGACTGGGACTTGTAAAATACCCAGGGGCTAAGTTCCTAAGAGAGGAAGGAGGCTACTCGTGCACATTGGCACGTTAAAAACAAGTTCATATCCTCAGTGGAAGAGGATAGCTTCCAGTTAAATCAGGTCGTGGATGTAGGAGGTTGTTATCACCGAACCACGTTAAAAATGCCCCTTGTGGGCTGATTTTTATTCTTGTTCAGGTTCATATTGTCATCATCTTAAACTGAACATATTTGCATAAGTTTTAAAACATCAGGAGAAACCAATTCTCCTGAGGCTTAATTCTGTGCACCAGTCTAAACAACGGTTTCCTAAGCAAGTCAGAAAAATAGTTTTCAGAAACTAAAATGAGTAGAACTTAAGGGCTCACTTTCCGCACATAGTCTAGCTTACTGAGATAGCTATTCAACTGACTAGCTTGTCTAAGTGGTTAGTAGGTGAGTTATCTCTACTGAGCTTTTGAGACCACAGCACTCAGACTCAACCTATTTGGTTCCTGTCTGATCTGTCCCTGCTGCCCCTGAGGACCATCAGTTCAGTGAGCATATCAGGATCTTCCTGACTGAGGTTGTAAGAGAATTTTCCTGAAGTTTTTCGGAAAATCTGCATCAGTGTATTCCCCCCACCCCATACACTGACTATACTCGTTTCGGGACCAACATATATTTTAACCTTTGGCAGCAACAAGAGAATGTTACACTTTGAGCTTTAAAAATGATGATTTCTGTGAGCTGACCGCAATTAGTGGTAGGGAATTTTGGGGAAATAGAAATTTGAGGCCATTGATTAAATTTGGGCATCAAAAAGGGAATGTGAGTTGATTTGGGGAAAGGGAAGGTGGCCACAGGGTTGAAGATGGTTTGGGCTTAGGGGTGGCCATTGATCGATATGGTTACTGAACCAAATTACCAAAATTGAACTAACCATCATAAGGACAAAAAATATTTTAAAATTTCAATTGGTCTGTTATTATACAGTCCACATCTGTACACATCCATATCAAAGCATGGCATAAAATAAGCCCAAACATTGTGAAAGCAACCTTGCCAAGTAACAAAAAAACCTAGATTATTAGCACTAGCCTATTTAGATGTTATGATATTTTTGACTTAAAAACCAACCTCGAATCAAATACAAAAAAATTGAAAATCTAAAACAAAAACTAAACCAAATACAAATTAACTGAACGAACTGAATTTCTATTTTGGGATGATTTGATTTTTTAGTTTCTTCCCCAAACATTACTCACTCTTATTTTGGATTTTTATTAATTAAAAAATTAAATTAAATAGAGGGTTCACGAGGGGTGCATTCAATAGAGTAGAAATTTAAATAGAAATATAAACAAAATTAGTTTCATACAGGTTCAAAACGTACCCAATATCTCAAATTTCAATGCATTAAATGCTTCTGTGATTGTCATTATTCACAAATTAAATGGTTTGACTGTTATTGTTACTGGTCACAGCTATTATTAGAATTTTTCTGGTCAGTGTGTTTTCTGATGAGACAATATACTGCACTATTGAACTATTGAATTTTAACTATACTATACTTATTACTATTCACAATTTGACTGTAACAATTCATGATCTTTTAAATTTTCCAGGTGCTATCTCTTTTGGCAAGACATCAACGGTACTATTAATTATGCATATGTACTATTAAATTTCTTAGAATACTGCACCGTTTGTGATTGTACTATTAAAAACCATATCTGCTATATATACTGGATTTTTTATTACTGCACTATAGTTTTTTTATTGTACTAAACCTTCTGTGATTATATTTGTGATAACAATTCTTTTTTAAATAAAAATATTATTAAAACTGAATATATAATTGATTTTCTTGAATTGAAAGGGTTCTCTCTCTAACTATGACCCTCTGATTCTCCTTCAACTTTGACTTTATTTTGACTTTGACTAGGCTTTGACTTGTAACGTTTGTTCCAAGGACGAGTTATCTTGTTCTGGATCAAGCGAAGTCTTTGAAGATTTCGGTGAAGAACGGTCTTCAAATCTTTAAAGTGGATTTTAGCTGGAACACTGGATCAGAGGGGTCTTGGATCTTGATCTGTGAACGGAGTGTGTTTGTGGATGAACTTGGTGAAGAACGGTTGAAGACAACGATGAACACTTGAAGTCTTCCAGGTGTTCTTTGGCTGGAAAAGTCTGATTAGAGGAATAAAGCTCCTTATTTTTTATCGAATGATGTTTTTGGCTGGATTTGGTGAAGAACGGTGTTGATGAAATAAATTGATCCGCATGTTTAAGGAAATAATTTACTAGATTCTGGTTTACGTGTTTGAAAGAGTTGATCAAACATGAAGAAAGTATAAGAATTGAGAAAGTATATGACCATGGCCAAATCATGAAGATTTCAATATATTCACAAGAATGAGTGATTTGAATCGAAGAGATAGGCAAATATCTTGAAGAATGCATAAGGGGCGAGCAACTCTAATGATTGAGCTGCTCGCCCCCAACTAGCTGGTCGCCTCCCATAAAGATCAACAATTAGCTGGTCGCCTCCTTTGCAGATTTATAACTAGCTGGTCGTCATTTCAAGAGATGGTCTCCAGAATCATATTTTTCTTATTTAGGCAAACTTTTTCCTTTATATTTATCCGTTTGGACACATAAAGGAAACATGTTGATCTCTTGAAACGCATGGCAAGTGAATTGCCACAACCTGCTTGTACTTTTACCTATAAATAAGCCTAATTTTCAGAATGAATATAAGAATTTTCACAACATCAACGGTATTCTGCCGAAATCCTTCTAGAAACTATATAACACAATTCCAGTAATCCATATTCAAGAGATTTTTAGTGAAATTAAGCTCGAAAGCCACATGTAAACTAAGTTTACAATAATTTCATTAACAAACGGTTGAAGATGACAAGAATGTTTGTTGATCTACAAGATTTTCTTCAAAAAAAACATCGGAGCGGAGGGATGTAGGCCCTAGATCTTGGATCGAACGCTGTTTCTGGAGGATTTTGACAAAGAAAGGCTTGAATATGGTGAAGAACGGCTTGAATCTTCGAAGAACTTCTTCAGATTTGTTGGAGAACACTTGAATCTTCGAAGAATAGCTTGAATCTTCTTAGCTTGCAGTCTGCTCATCGAGAGGATTTTTGCTGCTTGCTCGTTGCTCGTTCGTCTTCGGGGGTGTCGTTGGTTTGGACCACATTTTGAAGGGAGAAATGACCCTTATTTATAGGGTGGAGAGATGAAGATCTTCCTATTTTAACAGCGACACGTGGCACACTCCATTTGTCTAATGTCAATTTTATTGGCAGCATTTATGAATCTACCAAATTGAGCTTGATTGATTTTCAGCGTCTTCTTTATTTATACGAAATATTTATGGTTTCGAATAAATTGGGCAAATCAAGTACTTATTGCCGCATACGAGTGCCGGGAGACTCGTAATTTAATAATAACTTGTATCGTGTACAATAAATTTCATTTTGATATTTATGTTATTTATACACATGTCATTATTTAGTAGGGTGCAAATTTAATCTGCTTACAACATTATATTCAAAATTTTTGAGAATTCAAACATATAATATTTCACTCAAATCTGCAGCCTCAAACTTCTATATTTCCCAATAAATCAATCCAAGAGACAACTAATAAAAAATCCACAAATTCAATTTGAAAATAAATCCTACTAATACAAATTTGTACATAACATACAAAAATCAAAATAATCTCTGTCTATGACCCTATCTCCACAGTTTTACATAATCCTCTCTCCATATAAATAACACCACCATCCTGTTATTTGCGCCCTCGTGGAAGGTGAAGAACCTGAAGTTCTCTTTCAAACAAATGCATATATATATATATATATTTACGCACACTAAGTGGGATTTACAAAAAAAAAAACTAAAATCTCACACAAGCACAATGAATAGAATTGAAGTAAGGTACAAAGATGATGTTGAATATTGTTCCTCTCGGAATAATTGCTCAGTTTATTCCATAAAATATTTACAGCCTACTCACCACAAGCATCAAAATCTCAGCATATTTCATCCTATCTCTCTCTATATATATATTCTCAGCGATGTCTTTATTTTCCTCTCCTATTTTGTAGTCCGCAACTTTTGATCGAGGGCACAATGAATTTGTCGTCATTGCCTCATGCGAAATATTGCGAGAGGACATCATCGACGAGCTTTACAGCTCCGAGATAGATCATCAGATCTGGTTGTAAGCAATTAAAATTAATTATCAAAATAAAATATTAATATGTGGAAATTACGGGTTAAATTAAATTTGTAATTGAGAATTTAGATAAATTTAATTCCTAAATAATAAATCAAATTTGGCGTCAAAAGCCTAACAAACTGAATTGGACCTCAAAAGCCTAGTAAATTGGATTGGGCCCCAAAAGCTTAATTAATCAATCTGGGCCTCAAAAGCCTAATAAAATGAATTGGGTCTCGAAAGTCTAATAAATCTAATTGGGCCTCTAAAGTCCAATTAAATATTTCAGGCGTCTAAAGACCAATTACTTCTTTTGGATCTTTAAAGTCCAAGATATCAAGTCCGATCTTTAAAAAGACCAAGAAATCAAATCTTCACAGATATCCTTAAAGATTATCAAATTTGGCATCTTTTGGGAATATTCCCCAAACCAAATCTCCCGGCCCATAAAATCTGACCTATAAATCTAGAATTCTACACTTATAAATAGGGTCTCATTGTAGTCAAGAAGATCATAACTTGGAGAGAAGTATCAATATCTAAGACTTCGGGCATCCTTGAAGATTCAAAGGCGTTCTTCGCAGCTTCAAGAGCATTCTTCCAGTTCTTCATCAACTAAGACATTTGATCCAGGATTATGGTGCAAAGCCTCCGGTCGGCGTTCTTCATCAACATTGACGTTCAAATAAAGAAACACAACTTCAAGACCCTCCATTCAATGTTCATCCATCAGTCTTCAACGATAACAAAACTATTCATCTACAACGACCCCCCATATGGCGTCCAAAGGTGAACACTCAACAAAGTTCTTCCAACAAGTTAATATTAATTTGAAACAAGACTAACGCCCTCAAATTAATATCAACTTCAAAATCAAAATGGGACCAACTCCGATAAATCGACAAAGTCCTTCTAAAGGCAATTTTAATTCAGAACAAGGTTCAACGCCCTCGATGTCCTTTTAGCAATGTTCATTATTTTATTAGTGTTCTACACTAATAGATAACACAACGGGTGATTATGTTATGTATGTGTTAATTTTCTGTTTCAGTTTTCTGAATTAGATATTAGACGACAACTAAACCACTAGATTTTTCATGCGAGTATCAAAAGAGTACTACACGATGCCCCTAAAAAAGAAGATAAAAAGAAAGAATATAAACTACAAATCAAACAAAATGTAGCACTTAGAATGCTCCAAATTAAGGTTCAAGAGATGTTGATGACTCTTTACATGTTCCCAACATAACTACGGAGGTGTTGGAGACATATTACAATGTTCTATCACTCCTACAGGTTGATTGATCACCAAAAAAATAAAAAATAAATGCAAATATATCACTCACAACTATACTCTCATTTCTTCATGTGCATGCGCTTTCTCATTAGATTCGACGGTGTAGCTAAAGATAACCTTGGATTCCCTGCATCTGATAAAGGGAAGAAAAAGCACCAGCATCTTCAAAAAGGAATCATCCCTAATTTCGTCCCATCATCTTCTTCGTCTTGATATACGGTTAGTCTACTTCTACTGTTTCTGGATTATTATATAACACATGATGAGGCTGGTGCTGCTTGATAATTATAATAATGTTGATAGCTCCAAGGCCATACTATATTATTTTAAACTGCTTGATAATAATTATAATAATGTTGATAATAATTATAATAATGACTGCTATAGAAAGAAAGTTAATTACCAGGAAATCAATCATTAATTATGTAAAATAAATCATTAATTATGTGACAGCGGGGCAACTCATTGGTTAATTGCCCCGGACGTGGTCGACGCACTGGGCATCAAATCGATCGCACTGTGGTGCTGCCAGTAAATTTGGGTGATGGGAAAAACATTAGCACTGTTGGTGTATGCCCAAATGTCGAGCTTAACTTGGGCTAAACCACATTCATTTTTTCGGGGCTTATCTTTCCTGTCAGTGGGGTTGATGTAATCCTGGGAGTCACTTTCCTGGCGACATTAAGTGAAATAACTTTTAATTAGAACACACAAGACTTGCAATTCAAGCTCCATGGGCAGACCCACTGCCTTCAAAGGGTTCCGGGCTTTCAGAAACGACAGGTCTCTGTTTCTTCTATGCTTAAATTAAATGATATTGATACTTGTTGGATGCTTTGGCCCCTTGGTCTTCAGCACGTGGAAGAATCTACATCGAAAGATTTGCCCGAGGAAATTATTCAGATATTAGATGTTTTTCCGTCGGTCCTACAGCCCCTCTAGGGACTGCCTCCTATACGGGCGGTTGACCACCGAATTCCCCCTACAACCAGGAGCTACCCCAGTCTCCATACGACCGTATTGTTATAGTTCTAAGCAAAAGTCAAAGATCGAGCGGATGGTGGACGAGATGCTGGGGCTGCATTGATCCAGCACAGTACAAGACCATATTCTAGCCCCGTCCTCTTGGTGCATAAGAAAGATGGTAGCTGGCATTTTTGCGTCGATTATCGGGAATTAAAAAAATGCATAATTTCGGACAAATATCCCATTCCTGTGATACAAGAGCTGCTGGATGAGTTTAGTGGGGCTACATGGTTTACGAAGCTTGATTTAAGGGTCGGTTATCATCAAATACTGGTAGCCCCAGAAAATATATCCAAGACTGGGTTTTACACACACTCCAGGCACTACGAGTGGTTGGTGATGCCATTCTATCTTTCCATCGACCTTCCAAGCGGTAGTGAATGATCTTTTTTTGCCATTATTGCACAAATATATGCTAGTTTTCTTCGATGACATTTTAATATACAATCGAGATTGGGATTCCCATCTGATTCATTTACGAGAGGTGCTCCGCATTCTAGCAAAAGCTTCGTTCGTAGTCAACCCAAAGAAGTGTTCCTGGGCACAATGATCCATGTAGTACTTGGGGCATATTATAACGTTGGAAGGGGTGTAGATGGTTCCGATCAAGATTTTAGCGGTGCTTCAATGGCCCACTCCAAAGTCAGTTAAGGGGGTCCAGGGATTCTTGGGCTTAACGGGGTATTATCGACGCTTCATCAAAGACTATGGGAAATTGCCTTGCCGCTTAATGGGGAGCGACGCTCAAGTTGCCTTCGAAGCCATGCCAAAAGATATTATCACGACTCCAGTGTTAGCCGTCCCAGATTTCACTATTCCATTTTGTATTGAATGTAATGCCTTAGGACGAGACCTTGGTGCTGTACTAATGCAAGACAGGCACCCAATTGCATTTTTCAGTAAGGCACTCTCTGAGCATAACACGACCAAATCTGCCTATGAAAAGGAGCTCATGGCGTTGGTGCTTGCGGTGCTGCACTGGTGCCAATATCTGTTGGGTAGAAAGTTTGTGGTTCGAACAGATCACTGCAGTTTGAGACATTTGTTGCAGTAGTCAATCATGTCATCGACAAAGCAATATTGGGTGTCCAAGCTGATTGGGTTCGACTTCGTGGTGGAGTATAAATCAGGGGCCTCGAATGTGGCTGCAGATGCCCTTTTTTGTGGGATTAAGATCTAACTTTTGGACCAATTTCAATCCCAACTTGGGTGGAATGGGCTGCTCTCAAATAGGTTGTTCGCAGCAACCTTGTGTACTCATGCACTCTTAGTGCAAGCTCTAGAACAAGGGGAAACAATTTCACAGCTGGGCACACAAGTTGATATCGGAGTTTCACTCGACACCAATGGGAGGACACATAGTATACTTACCTTAGTTGCATTTCGTACTTACTCCCACCTTGCGAATAATGTATATTGGCCATGAATGATGAAGATGGTCACTAACTTTGTAGCTAAGTGTGTCACCTGCTAACGAAGCAAGGAGGATAAGCATTCCCCTGCTGGAATTTTGTAGCCACTGCCAATTCCAGACCGCATATGGGAGGACATCAGTATGGATTTTATCACAGGGTTACTAAAATCTAAGAAGTTCGATCTTATCTTGGTAATGTCGATCAGTTGTCCAAAGTTGCCCATTTCCTGATGCTATCTTATCCGTTCACAGCAAGAGAAGTAGACTGATCTTCGTGCAAGAGGTGGTCCGGTTGCATGGTATACAAAGATCTATTATATCAGATCTGTATGCTATTTTCTATAGTATTTTTTGGTGGGAACTTTTCCGACCAACGGGTACCAAATTACTTTTGAGCCCGGCCTATCAGCCGGAAACAGATGGACAATCAAAGGTCATGAATAGATGCCTAGAGACTTAACTGAGTTGCTTCACTTCCGATCAACTGTGGTGTTGGGCAGATTGGTTGCTTATGCTGAGTACAGCTTCAATACCAACTTTCACTCGTCGATAGGATGTGTTGGGAAATGTACTAGGTAATGTTTTTATGTAATCCCAAAACCCCATAGACATGATGTAAAAGCAATTGTAAGAATTTAGAAAATTAGCCTAACTGTTAGGAGGCTAAGTTAAAAGTCAGGCAAGAAGACATGGTAGTACAATCAAAAGAACAGGCTACATGAAAGGCAGAACTCGCCTGTACCATTCCACTACCCTGATGAAGAATTGATAGATACACCCACCTCTCAAGAAAAGCACCTCAAAAGGCTAAGTTCAACTGACCTGAGAAACTCTCCTGTGTACAATTAGCCTAAAACTTAAATTCATCTACTACATTCAAGAAGGTAGTTCCAACACTTAAATAAAGTGTTAAATGCAACAAAAGAAATGTTCTAAGTCACCTGAACAAAGTGACAGTGGACTTTAAAATAGTCGTTTGACTGGTCTCAAGTACATTCAACTTGGACCAATGAGAGGCTGCCACCTATGTACGGACCTGACACATTCAGACTGCCCTGTTAGTACAATGTTCAGAAGTAACCAACAACCTAGGATGACACAAAGTTCAAAGGCCGCTGCATTAATTCTAAGTAGACATTTAATGAGCTTTCAGCTACTAATGATTATTATTGACCGCATGAAATCTGAAGATGATTTTGAAGAACGTTGGTTTACCAAAATAGCATGGTTTGAAATCCTTCTCTCCAATGGAAATTTTTCAAACCAAGTCTATAAATACAGAGGTTGAAGATGAATAGAAGAATGGGAAATATTCGAGCATATCAGAATTCAAGCTCTTCAAACTTTAGAATATCCTTCAAGCACTATAAAATACAATTATTTCCCTAGTGTTTGCACTTATACAGCTCAACACTATATTTAGGCTTAAACTGTAATATCCTAGAAGCCTAGTGAGATAGCTCAAGCCCAGATACCTATCCTCATTTTAAAAGGGCTATTTCAACATAAGTTGGAATCCACTCAAAGCCTCTAAGTTGTAAAAGGTCTAAGGCAAAGAGTGGAAGGAAAGTAAGCTGAGTTGTTCTCAGTCTGAAATCTTGAGAGGATTAGGACATAGGGAAAATCCTAGAGATCAAGACCAAGCTGTGTTCTTGATCTGTGCATCTTGACACTCTAAATCAAGGAATTCCTAAGTTAAGGAATTCTCTTATTAAATCAGGGAAAATGGATGTAGGAGTGTTTAACTCCAAACCACTATAAATCCTCTGTGTCCTTACTGGTTTGTCCTTTTGTGTGAGTTGTGTTAATTTTTGAGGGTGTTATTCTTAATCCGCTGCCAATATAACTTGATAGTGTTGTGGTACCGTTGAGTTGAAGTATTGTTCGAAGTGTGGCGACACTCAAGACAACACTTAATGTGTTCAGAATAATATAGAGAGAATAAGTAAACAGCGGAAGACTTTGAACACAAGGATTAACTCAATCTTTCCACAAACTAAAAATAGTTTGTGGCGGCCTCAAGGCTGAAATATCACTAACTTGGGAAAAGTAATTACAAAAACAAATTCGAGACTTGGAAACATTCCTTCCAAATCTCAAACATAAAATCGGATAAAATATCCAAACAAGTTCCCAAATGGCAAACCTAGATTGTTAAGTTTAAGCCTACTTCAAGCAAATACTACCACATCCCGTGAATAGCTCAGCAAAACGTATGGGATAATAATATACACAAGTGTTGTACTAAGTGTAACAACACATGTGAAATCACTACACTAAAACCGTAAAAATAGGTTCCTATAAATGCGCTATGCTTCAGTATGTAGTGAGGGCTCTCTCTCTTGGTTGCTGGACGTATTCCTCATCTATTTATAGAGTTGGAATGATGATCCGTCCATCAATGAAGTTGAAATCATGGAGAGAAGTTGAGATCCACGTTGTAGGAGTTGAGGTAACTTTCTTTCTTTTAACTCTCGGTTCCTTTTAATTCCAGGTCCTTCCACCACGTTCCACATTCTTCCAGGTGCATCAAGAATATTCTGGGTCATAGGAATAACTGTCGTTGACCGTCGTTGACCAGGGACAGCACCAAGGACAACCATCGAGGCAACACTACCTGAAATGATAGCAAAGACAATTTGAACAACACTAAAGAGTTAGTCGTTAGAACAAATATATTGAAGAATGTCCTGGAAGATGGGTGCGATTCCAGATGTGATAGCACTGGTCTCAACACTCACATCTCCAATCTCCCCCAATAACACCTATCCGCAAACACTTAACCTGATGAACACAAAATCAGTTTATGACAAAGGCACAACAGATGTTAGTTTGAAGCAGTGTAATTATAGATAAGAACTTGGTGCACATCTAAACAGAGTATGATAAATGCACAACAAACATTCTTCAAGAGTGTCAATGGGAAAGACATCCTACGTGCTATCAGTTCAATACCAAAATCAAAGGAACAATATTAGAGTTAAAGGTAAGATAAAAACAAACAGTATTCAAGTTACATCAACTTCAAATAGTTAATAATGTTAGTAGGATCTGAATTGTGATCAGGGCTGTAACATCCCCACTTAAATAATACAAAAAATGTGATGTGGCATAAGTAGGAATGCTACTGAATAATATATATAGTATTAAAATACGCCACAAGTTTATACAGCGGAAGGCTTAAAATAAGTACGGCCGTAGCCTTAAATTTTTGCAAATAGCTTTCTAAACGTAAATTTATATAAAACAAAACGCCACTGCCAGCCGAGTTCATTCGCCCACGTCGGGATCCATAGCATCTGTAAAAAAATTAAAAGTAGAAGGGATAAGTGTTTGTAAACACTTAGTGGTGAATCTCTTGACAATTGCACAAATTAAAACATCAATGTTTATAACATGTGAGCCCCCGGAATTTCACCGGGTTTCTCTGGGTGGTGCGACCAACCCGTGGTGCCGGGGCGACCGGACTATCTCAGTTGCCACCATTTAGGTGGACTATCTCAAACTCAGAGGCCAGTAGATAGCGGGCCAGACTCAAATATTTAACATTCAACATTTAATAAATGCAATTGTAAATAAAAGTAACACTCTGTGAAGATTGAAGTGATTCTCCACCTTGTAGATTTGAACCTACAAAAAAATTTTAATGATAGAAAATTTGTTACTTATCCCTTCACTTTTAATTAAATCATGAAATTCACATATCAACATCTTTCATATGATATACACATAAAATTTCAAATATAAGTCTCAATACATATTCAAAAGTTGTAACAAAGATCATAAGTATCAATTAAGCATGTATAATTATCAAATAACATTTCCTAAAGAAATATCGACCGTAAAATATAAATGGACCATTTTGAATAATTCGTACACAATTTCAGTTTCTGCAACCATCAATTTAAAAATTCATATAAAATAAAATACTTTCCAAAAAATTCTAAAATTTTAACCACATAAACAAAACTTAATTTAGTTTAATATCATAATTTTTAATTTCTGAAATTCCTTACTAAACGCTACAATTTTTACGAAGAACAAACTAGTAACAATT
>JAPKLY010002189.1:0-10305 GCA_026898435.1 Prunella vulgaris | reverse complement strand
ATAAACATATATCGAGCAAATAATACATTAATAGCATATAATTGTGCCCATGCATAAATTCAAATATAAATGTGTCATATAAGCTCATAAAAGATCGCAAAATATTTAGTGAAGCAAATATGGACATGAAAACTTAGGGTATTACGAGGGCAGAGTTTAGAAAACTCGAGCAGTAGCAAACTCCCCCTAACGTTAAGAACTCCACCTAAGTAGCAGCTTCAGTAGCATCAGCATCAGTACTGACAGGATCTGCAAGTGTTACCTCAGGAATGGCAACACCAGGGGCATCATTACCAGCAGCAGCACCATTAACCTCATCGGTTATGTCTTCAATCACAACATTGCCAGATCCAAAACTTTCAACAGCAGCAGGTTCATTTGTTGGTGCAGCAGTTGGTACATCTCCCCCTGTGGATGTGGATAGGTGGGATTTCCAAAATGTGCTCCTTTCTTCAAGGATATCAGCCTGCCTATTAAGAGAAGTGGCTTGGAGTCTGAATTGTGTGACTTGCTTGGCAAGAGCAGCAACCTGTTCTTCTATGTACCTGCGATGAACAGTAACAGATACTACCTCACCAGTTGTGGAAGTAGATGCAGTGCGAGCAGCAGTGTTGCCAACCGTAGGGGCAGCATTCGGTTCATCAGTAGTAGGGACAGAGGCAGATGCAGCAGCAGGAGGGTTGTAAGGCAGGTCAATCACACGATTACCTTCTAGCAGAACCTTAGCAATACCAAGAATCAGTGGTTGAGTGGTCAAGTGATCTCCAGCATTCCTAGCAGCTCCTTGATTCATCAAAAGCCCATGAATCAAGGCAGGATATGGCAGCTTTCCAATCTTGGACACTTTTCCACCGAACCCAACCAAGTTTGCATAAATAATCTCACCAAGATTGAAGGGCAGATTCTTAGCAATTTTGTAGATCAGGCAAGCATGTTCAGTAGTGACTCTTGTGGTATTAGACGAAGGCATCCAGTTGTAAACACAAAACTTGTGAAGGATTGAGTGCAGACTAGTCAAGCTTGCAATGAACAACTTCTTGGGCCACTTGGTCAGAGTTTCACCAGTGATAGAGCAAGTAATCTCATCCATATCAGTCTCCTCAACTACATTATTAGCATTAACAGTTCCAAGAAAATCATTAATGGCATCAGGAGAAATATCATAGATGGATTCTCTAAAGAACACTCTACCAAACTTTGGACTAGTACTCTTCATCATTGTAGAACATATATGGGCATAGAATTCACAAATCCATGTACTACAAAAAGAACTAGAGTACCACAGTGTATTTAGCAGCCTCCTTTCCTCAAAGAGGGGAATCAGATTGAGTGCTTCAAGGTCTTTGTTGTTCATCCTTCTCTCATGTATCACATCCTTTTTGGCAAACTTCTTGTACCGGCTCTTGGAGTCAACAAAGTAGAAGTTATCAGTGCCATAGTTCTCCACATCATAGTCTGATTCATCACTTCCAGTTTCAAAAATCTATTCATCATCACCATCAGATTGTTCTTGGTCATCAGCAACTTCATCATCATTGGCTTCTTCATCCGTTTCAGCCTGTTCATCATCATCAACATGTTCACCAGTTTCCTCAGCTTCAGGGTCATCATCAGTTTCTTCATCAGAGGATGATTAAGAGCTGTGATCAGGTTCTGGATCACCCTGTTCTAGAACAGCAGTAGGTGTTGCCTCAGGGGTGGCAACACTAGGAGCAGCAGCTTTGAATTTTCTCCTTTTCTTCAGTCCTTTGCACATCTCAGCAATAGTCACATTATCCTCAGAAATGGCAGGTTCATCAACCTCCACTGGAGCAGGGATATCAGCAGCCTCTTCTTCAGTATCAGAAATGACAATAGAAGTATTGTCTTTCTTCCTTGAGCTTGAATCACCAAAACCTGTCTTTTTCAAATTCCTATTTGATCTACGGTTGGTGCAATTTTCCTCTTTCCAGTGGCTTTTGTGACTTTTGATAGTATGGGCACAGGTGGTGATGAGGATGGGGATGATATATGTGACGAAGTGTGAGTGGGTGATTGTGAAAATGGGACTTGTACAGGGATTGCATACACATTTTTTGAGCTAGGTTAAACATTTTCATTATCAACAGGAATGTTAGGGCTTGTATGAACAGTAGCAGGGGATTCAACATTTTCTTCCATCCTATAGACATGAACATCATCTAATTCAGAAACAAGAGTTTCACATTGAGTACCGGATGTACCTGAAGGTAGAAGAACCTGAATGGGCAGTGGTGTCTGAACAATCTGTGTCGCCGGTGATGCTATAGTGGATGCAACCGAAGGTGCAGACTCTGGTGCAGTGGCAACGGCAGAGATATTGGTAGCAATATCCTCAGTCACATTTTCGGCCATAGTAGCAAGAGTGATGAGAGGGTTTTCGGTTTTAGGGGATTTTGGTGTTTCAGTGGTTTGATGTGAGAGTTTGTGTGAGGAAGATGGAATAGATGGCTTTTTATGCTTCATTGATATGCATGAAACCAAAAAGCAACTTTTGATATAAACAATTTTTAAAACATGAACACAAGAGACGAATGTAACGGCACATTAATCACAGTGTTAACACATAATTAAGAACTTTAATTTATAAGAGACTTTCGGAGATTAGGAGCAGTTTAATTAAGAAAATATATCCACCATTATCTAAATAACTACCCATGATGTATTAGTGTAGAAAGTGGTGTGAAAGTGGGGTAGTTATTGGAGAAAAAATAATCGACACATTAAATTAATTAATTAAAAAAAATTAATACCATATAATTATCACACTATTATCATAATTAAAATAATTAAGTAACTCATTATGTAAATGCTAAAAATATTCTGAGACTTAGATCAATAATAATGTAGGCACACATACACATTATGCACTTTTTATTCTCAAGAATTTAATCACCTTTCGAAAAGAACACATCGTGGTTGTCAACCCCGTGTGCCTAGTTACTCAGCGATCATTCAAGAGTGTTCTTCTTTTCCTTTTTGAAACTAAACAACCTTTTGAAAAGAACACATCGTGATTGTCAGTCACGTGTGCCTAGTTACTCATCATGTTTAGACCTTTGATTTTTTAGAACATGTGCTTTTGTTGTTTATGTCCAGTACGAAACCTTTGAGATCACATCACTTCAGAATATGGTTAGCAAAAACAATATAAGTTACAAAACTACTCAATTACGAAATAAAATGATAAAAATACAGTAGTGTTGCTTCAAGTATAGTAACACTCGGAGCAACGTCACACACAAATTTTCAAGGAATGCAGAGTCCAAGAGATTTTCTAAGTGAAAAAAACCTCTCAAAGTCTAGTGGTTTTTTGAAAATGTCAGCTATCTATTTTTCAGTAGATATATACTCTAATTTCACTATCTCCTTCTCAACTAGATCTCTTAAAAAATGGTGTCTAATGCTTATGTGTTTTGTGAGTGAGTGTTGTACCGGATTTTTTGAAATGTTGATCGCACTTGTGTTATCACAGAAAATTATCAAAGTATTTGTCTCAAGCACATAATCATCTAGCATCTTTTTAAGCTATAGGAGTTGTGTACAACAGCTACCAGCAGCTATGTACTCAGATTCAGCAGTGGATTGGGATATGCATTTTTGTTTTTTACTATGCCATGAAACAAGATTGTTACCCATGTAGAAACAACCACCACTAGTGCTTTTCCTATCATCACAGTCACTAGCCCAATCAGCATCACTATAGCCTACTAGTGTGCTATTTGTGTCCTTTGAAAACCACAATCCCATGTCATTTGTGCCACTCACATATCTGATGATCCTCTTCACAACCTTCATGTGAGATTCCTTGGAGTTTGCTTGGTACCTGGCACACACACAAACACTGTACATAATGTCAGGTCTACTGGAAGTTAATTATAGTAAACTGTCAATCATAGATCGATACAGAGTGTGGTCAACACTTTGTCCAAGATCATCTTTGCACAGTTTCTGTGAAGTTCCCATAGGAGTTTTCATAGGCTTTGCATCAGTAAGACCAAATCTTTTCACTAAGTTTTTAGCATACTTACTTTGAGAAATGAAAATATCACTATCACTTTGTTTGATTTATAATCCTAAGAAGTAATTTAGGTCACCAACCATGCTCATTTCAAAAGTAGTAGTCATAGCTTTCACAAAATTATCAATCAATTCTTGTGACGTTGCACCAAATACAATGTCATCAACATATATCTATGCAATCAAGAAACCATTAGTATCATGCTTAATGAAAAGAGTTCTATTAGCCTCACCTCTAATGAATCCAAATTGTAGTAAGAAATCAGTAAGTCTACCATACCAAGCTTTAGGGGTTTGTTTCAAATCATACAAAGCTTTCTTCAATTTATACACATAATCAGGATGAAATGGATCTACAAAACCTTTTGGTTGTTCTACGAAAGCTTCCTCAAGTAAAACACCATTTAAAAAGCAGCCTTAACATCCATTTGAAACAATTTAATTCCAATAAAACATGCAATAGATAATAGAAGTATAATAGATTTTATCCTAGCAAAAGGAGCAAATGTTTCATCGAAATCAATTCCTTCAATTTGTGTATATCCTTCTGCAACAAGCCTAGCTTTGTTTCTTACTATATTACCAGATTCATCAGTCTTATTCTTGAAAATCCACTTTGTTCCAATTACATTCATATTTGAAGGTCTAGGTACTAGAGTCCAAACATCATTTCTAGTGAATTGTTCAAGTTCTTCTTGCATAGCCTCAATCCAACTTTCATCTTTTAAAGCTTCAGACACATTTTTGGGTTCAATAGAAGAAAAATAACCTTGAGTACATACCTGAGTGCATATATTGGACATGCAAACCAAACGTACTACCTCATTCATTTTACATTTTCTTCTTGAGAGAACACAAACTGAGGATTCACCTATGATCTGTGATGAAGGATGATCCTTCTTGCATCTACGGACAAGGGTTTGTCCAGGAGTTTTGGGTGACTGATTCTCATCATCTTCTGAATCTGCATCTGATGTCACTGGAGATGTTGTCGCCTTTGGTTCTACACTTTTCACTGGTTCAGTGATACTTGTGATTTCCATCAAATCTGAGATGTCCTCTTCCACCTTTTTACCTGAGATATTTGAAACATCATCGAATACTATGTTCACAGATTCTTGCAAAGTTCTTGTTCTAAGATTGTAAACCCTATAAGCCTTGCTATTCTTAGAATAACCTAAGAACAATCCTTTATCACTCTTAGAATCAAACTTTGTCAAGTAATCTCTATCATTCAAAATGTAGCACAAGCATCCGAAGGTGTGAAAATATTTCAAGTTAGGTTTCCTTTTGTACAATAGCTCATAAGAAGTAATAGAACAACCTGGTCTTAAAAAGACTCTATTAGACACATGACATGCAGTATTCAATGCTTCAGCCCAAAATCTTTTAGATACATTCATTGAAGTTAGCATGACTCTAGCCATTTCTTGCAATGTCCTATTTTTTCTTTCAGCTATGCCATTTTGCTGTGGAGTTTTAGGAGAGGAAAACTCTTGTATAATGCCTTTCTTTTCACAAAAATCAGTGAACATGCCATTTTCAAATTCCTTACCATGATCAGTTCTAATCCTACTAACTTTTAGATTAAAAACATTTTCAAACGTTTGTAAAGGATTTTGAAAACATCAAAAGTGTCAAATTTTCTCTTATGAACTCAACCCATGAAAACCTTGAAATGCATCAACAACAACTAAAGAGTATCTCTTACCACCAAGATTTTCTGTCTCCATAGGACCCATTAGATCCATGTGAAGAAGTTCCAAGCATCTAGTAGTTGTGCATATTGATGTGATATTGTGTGAAGATTTTACCTGTTTACCTTTTTGGCATGATCCACAAACAGGTGTATTTGTGAAACTGAGCTTAGGTAACCCTCTAACAGCCTCTGTCTTAACCAATTTTTGTAAATTTCTGTAATTTACATGGCCAAGCTTTCGGTGTGCCAAAGAACACTTTCATCAGATTGTGAAATGTTGCACGAAGTGTTGTCACCAATGAGGTAACAGTTATCAGCAGAACGATGACCAACCATTACAATTTATCAGTTTCATCCAATACAGAACATGAATCTTTATCAAACTTCACATGCAGATTATTATCACACAACTAACTTATGCTTATCAAGTTAGCACGTAAACCTTCAACATGCAACACATTTTTCAGTTTTGGAAAACCTTCAACATTCAAAGTTCCTCTTCCTATTATGTTACCTTTAGAACAACCACCATATGTAACTTTACCACCATAAAAAATTTCATATTCATTCAAGTATTCAATATTTCCTGTCATATGTCTAGAACACCCACTGTCAAAATATCATAAACTAGGTACACATGCTTGTAAAGAAGTACAAACAACATTGCTAAGCACTTTGGGTTTTCTAATCCATGCAGTTTTTTATGTGTGTGAATACTTGTATGGTAACACTCCAGGTAACACTTTTCCAGAAAGCAAGTCATCTTTTAATTTGAAACAGTAAGGACAAATGTGTCCAGGAACTGAACAATAATGACAGATAAAAGTTATTTTTTCCTCTTTGTTTTGGAATTTTTTTGGAAGAAACTTTTGAATTTGGTTTCACAAAGGTGATAGGTTTTTCAAAACTAAAAGGGATAGAATTTTCAGAAAATCCAAGACCACATTTATCAGTTTTTCCAACAGACAAAGCTTCATTCAAAGCAGTTGTACCTTTTGAGTACTTTTTGAAACTAAGTGTGGAAGCAGTCAATTTTCCTTGGAGTTTAGAAATTTCAAGATCCTTTTTTGTGAGGTTTACCTCAAGTCTTGTGATGGTCTCAATCAGCTCTTCATTAGCTCGATTGACAGATTTCAGTTCATTATGAAGTTTAGTAACCTTTATTTCTAAAGGTTCTTGTGCGGTACCTGTTCTAGAATAGAAAACATTAGTACTATCCTCATCAAAATCAGAAATAGACAGAAACATGTTTGATGTTGTTGCTGGGGTTGTCATACTGGGTTCGACATCCGAGTCACTTTCTGGGAAGTCATCTCTCACACATTCAGATAAGAATGCAAGTTCTTCATCTGTAACCTTTATCTCTTCATCAGAATCTTCATCACTCAAAGAAACAGTTAAGCTCATCCTTTTCTTTAATTGTGTGTTAGCACATTCATTTGCATAATGACCATAATCAGTACACTCATCACAAATGATATTTTTTCTATACTCGGGATCATACTTAAAATTTCTTCTTTGAAAAGATTTTCAACCAGAAGTTTGAGGGGAATTTTTAAAATCCATCTTAGGCTTAGTGTTAAAATCAGATTTATCTCTCTTTTTCTTAAGATAGGCTTCAAATTTTTTGGTAAGAAATGCAATACTATTAGTGTCATATGAAGTGTCATCAACACTATCGTCAACCTGTTCAATTTTAGTAATAACAGAAGGTTTTTCAGAACTTGAAGAGGTTTTTCCTTTGAAAACAACACCACCCTTTTTATCATATGCATATTCTTGTTGAGACAAGTTCATTTCATAAGTTTTTAAAATGCTCATTAACTCATTATGACTCAACAAATCAGTGTTCCTAGCTTCCTCAATGGCACAAACTTTGCCATTGAATCTTCTAGGAAGAGTACGAAGGGTTTTGTTTACTAACCTGATATTGGAGATTGTGTCTCCAAGTGATTGCAATTCATTCACCACCTCATAGAGTCTCTCATTGTAGGAAGAAATCGTCTCATCATCTTTCATTCTTAGGCCTTCAAACTTTGTGTTCAGCATCCTTGCTTTAGCTCTACGGACACTACCAGAACCTTCACAGTGTTCTTGTAGTCTTTCCCATGCATCTTTGGCTGAAACACAGTTCTGGATAAGGTTGAACATTACCGTATCAACCGATGAATTGATTGCGTTGATTGCCTTTGAATTGTACAATGATGAGTTGTTCTCCTCCGTGGTCCATTCAAGCTCGTTCTTGAGAATCTAGTCTCCATCTTTATCTTCAGTTGTGGGAGGACTCCAACCTGACAAGATGCTCTTTCAAGTACGTTATTCAAGAGCTTTGATGTAACTCCTCATCCGGCTTTTCCAAGCGGCATAATTGGTTCCATCAAGTATGGGAGGACGAGTGATGGATCCATTGGAGTAGATAGCTCCAGGAGGGTAATCCATGGCAACTCAACACTCAGCACCAGGACCAACACTTAGTACCGTCAACTGATGGCTCTGATACCACTTGATAGTGCTGTGGTACCGTTGAGTTGAAGTATTGTTCGAAGTATGGCGACACTCAAGACAACACTTAATGTGTTCAGAATAATATAGAGAGAATAAGTAAATAGCGGAAGAATTTGAACATAAGGATTAACTCAATCTTTCCACAACCTAAAAATAGTTTGTGGCGGCCTCAAGGCTGAAATATCACTAACTTGGAAAAAGTGATTACAAAAACAAATTCGAGACTTGGAAACATTCCTTCCAAATCTCAAACATAAAATCGAATAAAATATCCAAATAAGTTCCCAAATGGCAAACCTAGATTGTTAAGTCTAAGCCTAGTTCAAGCATATACTACCACACCCCGTGAATAGCTCAGCAAAACGTATGGGATAATAATATACACAAGTGTTGTACTAAGTGTAACAACACATGTGAAATCACTACACTAAAACCGTAAAAATAGGTTCCTATAAATGCGCTATGCTTCAGTATGTAGTGAGGGCTCTCTCTCTTGGTTGTTGGACGTATTTCTCATCTATTTATAGAGTTGGAATGATGATCCGTCCATCAATGAAGTGGAAATCATGGAGAGAAGTTAAGATCCACTTTTGTAGGAATTGAGGTAACTTCCTTTCTTTTAACTCTCGGTTCTTTTTAATTCCAGGTCCTTCCACCACGTTCCAGATCCTTCCAGGTGCATCAAGAATATTCTGGGTCATAGGAATAACTGCCGTTGACAGTCGTTGACCAGGGACAACACCAAGGACAACCATCGAGACAACACTAAGCAGTTGATCACTGGAACATGTTTCATGAAGGATGTTGACCTGAAATGATAGCAAAGACAATTTGAACAACACTAAAGAGTTAGTCGTTAAAACGAATATATTGAAGAATGTCCTGGAGGATAGGTGTGATTCCAGATGTGATAGCACTGGTCTCAATACTCACATCTTCATAACTTGTTATCCTCAAAGGCTACATATCACTTGTCAGGGGAACTATAGTCCACTGTTGTTTAAAACAAGTCCCTTGTACTTTTATAGTACATTGTGTCAACTGTTTTATCCAAAAATTTGCATACGCGGATGTATTCCCCCCGTACACCTGTTTTATCAATCTGGGACCAATAGGATGTATATCGTTTGAGGCTGTTTATGGGAGGAAACCACCAGTTTTATCGAGCTATTTACTGGGGGAAATTCAAGTGAGGGATGTACTGGACGACTTACAGGATCAGGAATCTATTTTGGGGAATTTTCGTTACGACTTGGAGCAAGCCCAACAGCGCATGGTGCTCAAGAAAAATAAGCATCGTCAGGAATGGTGTCATCTTTAGATAATTTCAACGAAATTGCTCAAATGGTGTCATCTTTAATTATAACTATGGTAACCAATCTAAAGCAATATTATTATAATTCTGTTAGTGGTTTTATTAAAATTTTGGTTGACAAAATCATTGACATTAATTGTTGGAAGTTAAAACCATGTTAATATAACACTGGTTCAACATGCCCTAAGACAAGCGTTTCGTTATTTTATTAGTGTGTTACACTAATAGATATCACAGTGGGTATGTTATGTATGTGCTTACTTTCTGATACAATTTTCTGATATATTAGATGGTGAGAAAATTGCAATTTTGGTCCCACAGGACACGGCCTTGATCGCTTTTGGTCCCAAGGTCTGCAAAACTAGTCCCATTCGCATTTTTCTGTTGCATTTTTGGTCCCAACGTTAAAAAACTAACGGTTTTGACGAAAATAAACCTTGTGCCTTGCACGTGCCTTTTCATTTGTCTTGGTGAACAGGAAAACATCAAACCCTAATTTTGGAGAAGAGAAAAAACGCGATGGAGAAGCTTTGAAATTCAATACCCTAATTTTGATTTTGCCCCAATTTCTCCAACACCTCGTGTCATGCCCCAATTTCTCCAACACCTCGTGTCTTGCCCCAAGTTCTGAAATTCAATACCTTGTTCGATTTGGAGACGAGAGCTAAATGATCCAAAGGAAGCATCTGATTCAATTTGGAGCCCCTGACTACAGTAAGTACTTTACTTTGAATTATGTTGCTGAATG